>NW_022045894.1:849432-859592 GCF_001654015.2 Drosophila navojoa
CTTAGCCTAAAAATTTCAGTTAAATTCAAAAAGCAAGGCGGATGAACAGATTTTAATACTACATAGATCACAATAGGAAAAGAGCTTATGTTTTTTTTGTGAAATCTTCGCCGCTGTATTACCATATATCCCATACAAATATTTATGATACCAGGCAGCCGCTTACACACACACACACACAGTCTCACTCACACTATGGATTTCACCTTCGATAAATAATCATTATGTTATAAAAATAAAAGTGCACTAAATTTTTTTATGTAATCCATCATCGGTATTTGTGTTGCCAGAACTTCTATATATATATATATATATATATAGAAGCTCACGCCATAGCACTGCGTAACGGCAACAATTTTAATTTAAAAATTTTGTCATACCCATTGGTCGGTGTCGGCGGCGTTCAGGGTTAACCCGGCTTATAAAGCGGTTCAACAGACGCGCTGTTAACTTTTATGGTCGTGCCTTGGCGCATCGCGTCTCCTGCAATTCCCCATTTTATTATGCTATAATATTTTTCGATTTTATATTTTATATCACACCAGCCTCTGCTATAAAATCCAACGCACGCCCGCGCCAAAACACATTTTAATTTGCCAGCCTGCGAAATTGAGCCCGAAAATAAATGAGGAAGACGAAAACGAAAGCGAAAGCGCCCAAAATATGTTTATTAAAAATTGCAATTAAAAATTTGCGTTAAATGTGAAATTCATATAAATGCTACAATTCAATTATCCACACTTCACAGATCCGCCACAGGTCACCCTCTCCCTGGGCTCCACGCTGCGGCCCGATGATATCAAGGAGGGCGACGACGTTTACTTTGAGTGCCACATCAAGGCGAATCCCAAGGAGCATCGCATCACCTGGTCGCACGATGTAAGTCCTGCCCCGCCCCCCAATTATTCTCTTGGCAGATTTTCTGAGTGCATTCCGTTGCAGGGTCTGCCCGTGACACAGAACGTATCCTGGGGCATCATCATCTCCACGCGCAGCCTGGTGCTGCAGCGCGTGGGTCGCGTTCACTCCGGCTTCTATGCCTGTTCGGCGGCCAATGATCGCGGCGAGACGCAGAGCGCGCTGGTCAACCTGCGAATACGCTGTGAGTATATCTGGACATAGAAATGATTTATTGCATAAGAGGGGAAGCACTTAATCTAGCAACGAGCAAAGTAACCAGGGGCAATATATTACAAATTCTATAGAATATAATCTACTCAACAAGAGTTTATTAAATTGCCGAAAAAACACGAGAAATGCTTTAAAGCTCTCAATTGTTAAAGCGCTTGAAAATAATAGCAAAAATGCACACAGAAAATAATGCTGACAGTCGATGTCAGTCGAGCGGAGCATTAAAAATACATATGCGTAAATTTATGCACAAATAGACAACAAATAGACATAACCACTGCCCAACCACTCACTGTCCGGTGCGGTGCAGTGCCGTGCATTGCTGGCACCACCCACTTGATAAGCTCCATGGAGCAGACCCGGACCCGGACCCGGACCCGGTGTGCGGCAGTTCACATCACAAAATCACAAAAACCCTCCGACCGTTGACAAGTAGAACAACAAATCCTGCAACAACACCAGCAGCAACAACAACAACAATAAATGTTACAATATATTTTGTGCAGAAAGCCGTATTATGAACAATATATAAGCACACATACACACACACACACACACATACATATATCACACATATATATATTGTGTTTTCGGTATGTGTACGTGTCTAACGGCTTTTCATTTTTAGCTCTTTGCAAATGGCAAAAATTTGACAATTACTGACTTTTCGCAAAACAAAAACAAAAACAGAAAACCAAAAATAATAATAATAATAATGTGCCAAAAAAGATGGGAAATTTCATTTAGGCAAACAATGCGATTGCAATAAAGTCTTTGTTTAATGGAATTTCAAAACTGAAACTATATTTTTGGAAACTTCTGCTCCAAAGCTAACAACAATATCTGCTAACAAATGTTGGCAATGGAATTTGCCAGTTGATAAAGGATCGAAATATGGCTTAAAATGATGAAAAGTTCTGTACTGTTTACAATTACAATCATTATCATTATCATTATCATTGTCATTAGTTGTATTATTATTGTTATTACTATTTTATTATTATTGTTTTCATTAGACATCATCCATCTACACGCATATCGCCTTCTCTTTGCTAATGCGACCCAATTAATAATCACTTAGAAAAATTACAACAACAATAAATTGCGCTCGATTCATATAATTACGATAACTGATTAGAAAGGGCTTCCATTACTTGGCATTCATTAATAATTAATGCCTTTACCTATTGTATTTGGAATATGTGAATGGTAAATCGTTTGGCTTTCCATCTGCTGCCACAGCGACAGCAATTTATTGACTTAAAGGCCTCACAACAACAGCTACATATCATAATTAACTGTTTTAAATTTGCTGTTGACACTCGTTAGCAAATACACATGTACACACATGTAATTACACACACACTCGCACACACACACACACAAACCATATATCAGAGAGTGCGAGCATATTACAAAGCGCAATATAAATTCATGGCCTGACAATGGGCGCATAAAATGATTTCGATTGTGCACGCACACATATTGAGAATGTCTCAATTACCGTTATAGAGCATTTACTTCCGACTGTTTTTCTAAATAATTAATGATGCTTAAATACAAAATATATACATATGGATATTTATACATAGAGTGAGAGAGAGAGAGAACGTTAGTGTTGCCTGTGCGTGGGCATAAATAAGTATGCATATTCACATGGCACATGGCACATGGCACAGGGCACATGGCACATGGCTGGACAAGCGCTGGTGAAAGTGGCCGGCGGGATAATAAAAATGAATGATATGCTTTTATTATTGAAACACATAGTCATTGTAAAAACATTTATAATTATGGGCAACAGCGGACGCTCGTCCAGCCGGACAACAGGTCAGGTCAGCACATCACATCGATCTATCTACATATATAAACAGACATACATATATAGACATTTATATATATATATATATATTTGTGTGTGTGTGTGTGTACTGTTGTGGAAAATTCAATTTTTATTGTGCATATTTAATGGAGTCGCAGCACAAAAAACAAAAAAAAAAAAAAAAAGGAAATGCATTTTATATGCAAATAAGTTTTTGCCTTCGCTCTGCCAACGCTCCAAGTAAAAGCAGATTATTTAATTAATTGCAATTTTAGCTGCAGCATTTATGCATATTATTTAGTTTATTTAACTAAAAATTTAATTAAGCTTGATTTTTGCGGTTGACTGATTTCAATTCAATTGCATTTAATTCTATTGAAATATATAAATAATATATAAAAAATATATATATGTATATACAAATGCTTATATGAACGCAAACAATATTAACGCAAATTAGCAATTGAAGGCAAATAAAGAGCCAGAGTGAAAAACGAAAACGTAAACGAAAACGTAAATGAAATTGAAAATGTATACAATAATGTGCTGCATCAGCTTGTTGGTAAAAGTGAAATGGAATAAAATCGAAGACATCAGCAAATGGATCCGTGTACCCTGTTTGCATTGCATTGAGTTACCCTTTTGCGATAATTGCGATAATTAAAAGCAAATACAAGCGCAAGGGATATAAACGTAAATGTATGTGCATACATACCGTATATAACTGTACACATCGCCAGCTATCAAAATTGAAGAGCTATCCGAGAGTGCCGCAGAGCGTAAGCGCATCCAAAGCTATTTGCACGGGCATATAACGTATACGCCACGTTAACATTTGCATAACGCACACAGCCCAAAATGCGGCGGCTGGGCATGGCATGGCATGGCAGGGCAGGGCTGGCGATTGTTGGGTTAATGTATGTGAATGGGTAGCAATATTGTGTGGCATGACTATGATTGAGATAAATGGATTTATGGCAGTTGGCGCTCGTATCTTGGCTGGAAATTAATCAGAATATGTTCGAAGTGACATTCTACGATTGTGAAATTGACGCAGCCATATAAAATTTATGACTATTTTTTTATGGCAACTGCAAGCAGACAGACAAGCAGATAGATAAACAGAGTGAGAAAGAGAATCTCTATGTGTGTGTGTGTGCGAGAGAGAGAGAGAGAGAGATAGGTAGTGAGTGGAACAAAACTGTTGTCTGATAAGTTGGTCAAGCTGCTCAGTTTAATAGCTTAAAAGCAGCTTGTAAACCACAAACACATGGCAAGGATAATCCATATAAATTTTTATATATAACACATAGAAATATACATACATATGCACATGCATGCATATTGTGGTGCAACCAAATGCATTTGATCAGCTTTTACATGCTGCAAGTACCTCAACACTTTATGGCATTCGTATTGCTTTTATGCAGCCAAAAACTTTTCAAATAATTTTCTTTCTCTTCTTATTTCGGGCGAGAAATATCAACTGCATGAAGTACAAAACTTGTGCTAAGAAGTCTTAGGCTTTATTCGGCTTGAGCTTGACTTGTCTGCGCTTGTTTATGACGCGACGGCAGCAGCAGCTGTTTTTTAACTTCTAGTCAAAGTTTTTGGGAGTGTGTGAGTGCGTGTGTGTGTGTGTGTGAGCTGTGACATGGGTGACAATACTTTGAATAAATCATAAGCCAAGTGCTGGAGCCAAGTTCTGTTGCTGATGTGTTGAAGTCAACTGCAAACAGTTGAAATTTATGAAAACAATATGTCACTCTCCGACAGAGTTCAATTTAAATAAAATGCATCAAATGTCGCCTGGCCGCTGGCCGAGACACCTCACACCTGTCGGTGCCGCACCAGCTGCTGCAGTTAAATTGAAAATCAAAGCTGTCAATTTGCTCGGCTGCTGTCCGGTGCTCAGCTGTCAGGCTCAAGCCAAGCAATTTAAATACAATATAAAATCGTATATACCCAAACACATACATACATACACATATATAAATATATAACATATTATTGAGACTTGCTTTATAGACAGTGCAGCTGCTCATTATTTTGCATTTTACTGGCCTTCTGCTCATATACATACATATATTGTATATACATATATACATTCTTCTCTCGCACAGATGCGCCCGTTTGCAGCAGCAGCACGATTGGCGTTATTGGCGCTTCCTTGGAGGAGGCCGTGCCCATACCCTGCCGCGTCAACTCCGATCCGCCAGAAATCGATTTCGAGTGGACCTTCTCGAGCAGCGGCGAGCACTTCGAGGTGCCGTCGGGACACTATGCGACCATACAGGATCCAACCATGACCACCAGCAGCGATGTGCGACACACCGTTGTCGAGTCCAATGAAACTCACTTCGAGAGCTATGGTAAGTAACTAACGGTCCACCTCATTTTTAGTTTTGGCCAGCTCCTCATTGAGCCAGGCTCTGCATGTGCAATGCATACAATTTGCATTTTGCTTGCGCTTGAGCAGGCTTGGCAAAATGAACAGCTGGAGCCTATAGTTGGCTATACCCTGTAGCCATGAGAAGCTCACAGAGCGGGCATATTGTTGCTGCAGTCATTTATGTAACACTATTACAAATGATATAAATAATATGTGTGCATATGTAATTTTCTTTAATGTATTGATTATAAACATTATAAAACATTCCAAGATAAGATAATTATCTACTTCAAATGGAAAAGTATAGATCTTGTGTCTTTCATTCATACATTTGAGCTTTAAGTTTACTTTCTTCTAGAAGACTTTCCTTCTGTAACAATTACCAATAATTCCCGCTTCTACAGGGTATCTAGTCTTTGCTCACTTTGCGTGCAGCATTCTTACTTGTTATCAATATTATGCACATAAATTGAATTACCTGTGCTGTCCAGTTGGCCTGACTGACCAGGCAGAATTTATTTCATTTAACTTGGCCCAAAACCTAATGCAAATACAATGCTCCATGTCCAGCCGCACAATCACAATGAAATCCATTTAAGGCACAATTGACTCTCTTCATTCTCTGCATGCACATGCACGCACACACACACATACGTATAAATACATGACGATTTTTTTTTTTTCTGTTGTGGTTACAGTGGAAACAGTTAGTGAGCTGATCTATACGCCCAAGGGCGAGCGAGACTACGGCACGCTGGCTTGCTGGGGCCGCAATGCGATTGGCAAACAGTCGGAGCCTTGTCTGTTCCAGGTGGTGCCGGCGGGTGAGTGTGTTTTGTAATTAATTTGATAGAATTTAAATTAAATTCCATTGGTTTATTATTTGGGTTGATTTTCCTTTTCGATTGTTGTTGTTTTTCTTACTGACTATCTTCCTCTTCTTCTTCTTTTTTTGCGCTTTGTATATAGCCAAGCCGGGCGCATTGCGCAACTGTACGCTGCGTCCGTATGTGGTGACCTCTGCGTCTCTCAATTCATCGAATCAGACGACAATGCACGGCAATCAAATGCTGCAAACACAATACGGCAGACACGATGCGAATTATCCGCACATGGAATACGTACGTGAGCGCAATGGCAACAACAATAATGGGCGGAACAATGCGGCTGCATCAGCTGCCAATAATAAAAATATGAAAGGCAAGAGCAAAATAAATGCTGGCCATGTTAAATCTAATAATAAGCAACAACAACAACAGCAGCAGCAGCAAAAATATAGCCTGAGTCCACAACAATTGCAGCGTCTTAGAAAGCGAACATCATTTACACCGTCGCAGACATTGGCAGCCATTGAGCGTGGCAAGCTGGCCAAGGCAGCGGCCACGCCCACGGCCGCCCACATCAATAACAAAACTGATGGATTACTGGGCAAGAAGCAGAAGCAGCAGCAGCAGCAGCAGCAGTCAAAGTTGCCACAGGACACAAAGCGGCGTGTGCGGCGTGCTGCAAAGCTGCTTAAGACAGCAACGGCTACAACAGCAACAGCAACAACAACAATGAAAAAGCTGCAACGTGCAACAAAATCAAATTTATCATTGTCACATATAAAACAGGCTGAAATAGTTGCTGGCTCGAATGTCAAAAACAACAACGGCAAACAGCCAGCAAAGTATTTTAATAAGCGACAGAAAAACATGCACAAACAGCAACAACAACGACGACAGCAGCAGCAGCAGCAGCAGGAGCAGCGCCACCAACAAGGGCTAAGCAGCGAGGTAAACGAGCACAACATAATCCATCATTCTGCAGCAGCCAGGCGAAGCAAACGTCAAGCAGCAAATGACATTACGGCAGCAGCAGCAGCAGCATCAGCCCAAGCAGCAACAGCAGCAGCAGGCACAACAACAACAACCAAGAATGAGAATGATGCCAGCAGCAGCAGCAGTAGCGGCAGCAGCAGCAGCGACATTGACGCAATGCTGGCAACAATGCGAGCACGCAAATCTTTGGAGCCGATTGGCAATGAGAAAGTCAAGAGCAGATTGCTGCCACCAAATGCGCCACAAATTAGCAACAAGCCGGCGGCAGCAGCGCAACAAATGGCAGCAGCAATTAGTAGCAACAATAAGCAAGCAACAACAGCAGCAGCAGCAGCAGCAGCATCGGCAGCAGCAGCAACAGTTGCAGTTGCTACAGCACAGAAAGATGTAGTCAAGACGAAGATAGACAAAGATGATGTGCCTTTGTCCACAGATCAGGCCAGAGTTGCGCTGGCGGATAACAACGACAACGTCGACAATGATGAGAACAATGACGAAGGCGACGGCGCTGGCAATGGCAACGGCGCTGGCGATGGGGATGACGAGGAGGAGGAGGACGATGACGATGACGATGACATTGCGGTTGCTGAGGAAGATGTTGGCGAGCTGCAGACAGAAGTCGACCACGATGACGACGATGATGACGGCGATGGCGATGGCGATGGCGATGGCGACTACATAGCAGATGAGCCCACTGACTTGGTCACGGACTACGAGGCAGGCGCACAACAAAAGCAGCAACCGCAACGACAGCGACAGCATGTTGATATTTCAAGCCTGGAGCATCAACTGGACTTGGAATCATTAGAGGATGATGTTGCGGATGCGGATGCGGATGCGGATGTCGATGTCGATGCCGATGATGATATCTACAATGTTAGTGATGATGATTTTGTGGCCAGCATAGCGCTGTCTACGGCAGAAGCCGCAGCACCAGCATCGGCAACAAAAACAACAACAACAGCAACAACAACAACAACACGACCACAGCAGGAACAGCCAGCCGATTGGCAGCAACCTCATTTCGATTACTCACGCATGGAATATAGCTTCAGCAACGGCGTTGTCACACAAAGCCTGATTGGTGGTGGTGCCAATGGCTACGATGGCAATTCGGCGGCCGTTGCTGCCGGTGGCGGTGCCACCATCAACTTTGACAACTATGACAACATTATATACTCGACGATGGAGCTGGAGTGCATGCCGGGCTACGATGGCGGACTGCAGCAACAGTTCTACCTGGAGGCCTACGACTCAAAGACAAAAAAGCTAAGATTGAACATGAGCAGCACCTATGTGGATGTGCCCGTGTTTCGCATCGATCTGTCAGGTGAGTGGCTCAATCAATATAGTTGAAGCTATGGGATGATGAAAATGGGGCGTTTCGTTGTATATAGAATCTGTTAACGTATATTTTAATACTTTGATAATAACAGCTACAAACAATCTGAGTCTCAGACTGTGAGTAAATAGGCTTATGTACAGAAATCTCGAAACAGTCAACAGATATTCACGAGCTAAAGCTGTCATAGAAATGATGTCAAGTCAAGTGGGTGGAAGATGAAATAGTGGAGTGATGATTAATGAGAATGTCTACATATGTTAATTAGGGAAAGTCTAATAAGGATAGCCTAACAACTCATATAAAGCAACAGAAGTCGAAGAGCAGAGAAGAGGAAATTCAAATATGTTTACTGTTCTTGGAGTGCTTAGCTCTATTGAATTCCATCTTAGAGAAATTAAAACGTCAGACCAATATACCTGCAATAAAGGATATATTTTAAGTCTCTGGAACTTAACTTTGAGCCGAGCACTTTGGCAAGTGGGTTTAACACATTAAGCTTAATCATTATTATATTTAAATATGGTTGGATTTACAGATTGCTCTGCTAAGGCTGACTGGCTTAGCCAAGAAAGCGTTTTGCAGCACTGTGCAAAAAGCCGCAAACTAAAGACTCGACTTTTATGCGGCCAACACAGCAACAGCAACAACAACAGCAAAAACAACAGCAACAGCAGCAAAAACAAAAACAAATCAAAGTAACAAACTGTGCAAAAAGTTAAGCAAGCCAAATTGCGCGGCGTGTTTGGCATGGAGAGGGCATGGCCAAATGAAAGCAAAGCTATCCAAAACAACAACAGCAACAACAACAAGTGCACAGTGGCACGCAGATTAATTAGTTGAGGCTGCCAGGGCCACATGCCACCCCACGCCCCATATCCCACCAAGCTCCGCACTCAACATTCAACTCTGCCCCACCAAACACTACAACCAGCTGCCACATGCGGCTGCCTCTATTTGTTGTAATGAATTTTAGCTAGTCAGCAAAACTTTTATGCCAATGGCACCGGAGCCCAGGGATGAGACGAGATGCTGAATGCCCAAGGGGGTGCGGGCTGACGCTGACGCTGAGGCTGGCTATGGGGATGGGAATGGGGATGGGGATGCTGCCAGCATTGGCTGTGGCAGTTGCCAAAGCTGGCGGCAATGGCAAGTGGCAGAAATTTTTGAATTAAGTTGTTGAAAAACAAGATTTATTTGCACGCCCAGCGGCTAAAAATGAACCGTCATATTACCATATAACATTTTTGATTTTAGCCATGTCAAGTGGGTGCAGGGGAGGGTGCGGCGAGCACACTAAGCCCGAGCCAAGTTAATGAGCCACATTTGGCTATCATTTGGGCTGCAACTTGGCAACAACTTCCTGCAAGCAGGCGGCTTTTTATACAAGCCCCATCGATGACTCGGGCGGGGAGTGTGGGCTTTGCGGCTTCTGCATTCAGCGATATTTGCAAAGTCAAACGAAGCGTAAAGTCACGATTAGTTAGACAGGCGTGTTAACGACTCTGGCTTTACAGATGAGCTTGGCTCTTCTAGATGGAGGAGCAGCAGCAGGAGCAGCAGGAGTAGACTGTGGCTGCGAATTAGTTGCCATGTATTGGCGCTGGCCTCTACCAAGTAGTTACGCTTTTAATGAGCTGCTATTGCTGTAAA
>NW_022045894.1:859602-881183 GCF_001654015.2 Drosophila navojoa
ATATTGAATTATTTAAAATCTAAAAGTTCCTATCAAATAATTAACTAAAATATACACCTACCTACAGCGTACCTCTCTTTACATAAATATGCACTGTACACAGACTAGAAAAATAACAAAAAAGAAAAAAGCAAAAAAAAAAAACTGTTGGAAACAAAAGTTTTGCATTTAATGCGCGTGGCAGCAGAGAAGTTTTTGCAGCCGTTCAGCCATGCAACGTGCAACGTGCAACGTGCAACGAGCAACGTGTTAATTAAATACCTGTTTACCTAATGTAGTTTGCAAATAGAAGTTTTAAATGAATGTTTGGGTCAGCTAATGGCAGTGCCAACCCCCTTCTACCGCCTCCTTTGCAGATCTTACGCCCATGGACTACTATCCGGACTCGCATCCGGCGCTGCACTTGGTCGTCTACAGTGTCAACCAGAAGGGACGCTCTGAGCCGATTGTTCTCGAGAATGTGCCCATCAATGAGGCGGACAAGCGTTCAGGTGAGTGTCGCTGCTTATGAATTGTGCTTTACCTATTTAACAACTAAAACATAAAAAAACAAATATCTAAACAACAACAAAAAATATGACAAGAAATGAACAACTACAACAACAACGAGGGCGAGGGAAACATGGCACATACAAAGTTTGCATTTCGCATTGTCCCCAAAGTGTGTTTGTGTTTCAGTGCAAAGTGCGGCCCGGGCGCCCCTCAAAGTGTGCAACACGGTGAAAAGTTAGCTTTGTGAGTGGGCGGTGGGTGGGTGCAGGGTGGTGTTTGGTGGGAACAGAGCATTCATTGCTTTTTAAGCACCATTTCACCTTTAAAAAGTCATTCAAGTATTTGCATAGTCTGCTTAACCGTTTTAGTTTTTTTGTAAGTACAATTGTTCTTTTATTTAACGAGTTTTGTTTACGTTTGGGGGCGACAGTTGCTTCAACTTCTTTGCTGCTGATGCTGTCCCCATGTAAAGCCCCCATCCCCCTCCTTGACCCAACGCGCTGCTAACCACGGCAAGTAGTGTCGCTAAGATTTCTTATTCATGCTTTGTTATTCAACTCTGACGTTAATTTTCTTGAAAAGTTTCCCTTTTATTTTTTGCGTTTTTCCTTCTCCCTTGGAATTTCTAAAAATGCCAAAGAAAAAAGTCGGGTAAATTGTGCGGAAAATGTAGGAAAGGCTTGTTTTACACGCACTTTAGAATAGATTGATTGGAGTTCGGTAAGAAAACGAAAAAAGAAAGACCTGAATTTAAACTTGAATTTATCCTAACTTTACTTAGAGCAAGCATACTGAAGCACACCAAAGTATATCAATTCCTAAACATGTGGAGAATAACTCGGACTGATAAAGTATTATTTCAATTAATTACCATTTTCATGAATAAGAATAATTATGACTAATCTTTTAGCACGTCCACTGGGCAACCGCATAAATATGCAAAATTTGATCCATTCCACATTCAAGTTAAATTCAAATGCAATCAATTAGGCCAAAATCAAACAAACATAAATTGTGTACAAAATAATTGGAACAAAGCGAGCCGCTTAATCAGAACTTTCATTGATGCACCTGGCCATATCATCATTGGGCTAGACACACATAGCACATTGATTTATTATGATATTATGTTATTAAGTAGGTTGAAATCCAGTGCGGATTTGGTGAGCTAATATTGCACTAGCTCTCTCTCACTCTCTCTATCTCTATCTATCCCTCTCTTTCCCACACTCTCCTTGCTCGCCCACTAAATGATATATTTGTAAGCTTTGTCCATTCAGCATGAGCAACAAATCCACTCAATCATCTCTTTAATGCGCATTAGAGCAACACACATCACACACACACACACACACACACACATACATACACACAATATTGGTCAGTGGGCCAATTTATGGAAAAGATACGAGATATGATGGCATATGAGTTAGTTAA
This sequence comes from Drosophila navojoa, assembly GCF_001654015.2. The sequence goes on from NW_022045894.1 coordinate 861,532, forward strand.
ATTCACTTGGCTATTATATAGAGCAGCTGCTGTGGCGCTAAACACTCGTAAAGGAATCGAAATATGCAATCAAAAATATATATTAAATATGAGATTGGGTTGTAAAAAAAACAGCAAAGCTTTTTCAGGCTTAAATATTTTCTTATAATAAGACAAATTCCAAAAGCAAATGAAAAATTATGAATTGAAGACATTTTTTTAATATCTAACTAATTTAAAATATAATTATTTAAATATAATTTATATATATATATAATTTAAAATATATATTATTCGCTGTGCTTAATTTTATATATGTGTACTTACTTTATATTTTTATATTATATATTAATTTAATTTGAATAATATTAGTTCTCTTCGTTCTATTAACCATTTAGGTCTTTATTTATATTTCTTGTGCTACAGTATATTTTCTATACCAAAATTTAGCTTTAAATACATATATTTGTAGCTAATCTATATGCCAAATTTATTCATATTATATATTGAAACATTTGGTGCAAGAGTGACTAAAGCAGACTAGTACTTCATTTCTGCAAGTGTGTAGCCATGTGAAACAAAGGTACATATAGAGCCATGTACATATATTTATATATTGCATGGGAGAGTAATACGGAAAAATGCAATATACGTCAAGTGTCAATATTTGCACCTTGGCAAATTTGAAAGCATTTCATTCGACACTTAACTGGATAGATTTGGATGCCAGCACACAGGGCCACACACACACACACACACACACATGCACGTGTGAAGGTGGCGTAGAGTGGAGTGGTGCGGTGTGGAGTTTGGGGTGTGGGCGAAGTGGGTCCACTGGGAAGCTGTGGAATTTTTTGGAACAGTTTACAATGGCAACGCCTTGACGCCATCACATTAATGTAAATATAATCAATTTCATGTTTTACCTTAGCCAAAAAGAACCAACCACGCAGTGAAAAGAAATATCTTGTTATGCTAAACTGACACACAGAGATTCCCCAAGAGTTACATTATCCACATTGAGCATGCCAGGCTGCGCAGCGCACAGTGTGCATAGGTATATACAGTATATACATATATGTATGTATATATATATGGGCGCATCTGCGGCGTCAAGGTAACAGCATATCAGACGACAGCGAGCGGAAACGTAACAGACACTGAGCCACAACCTGGCTGCCACACAGTTACTGCCACTGCCACTGCCACTGCCAGCGTGCCACATGCAACACAAAATATAAACGATTACTGTAAGACAAGAAAAATATACATTAAACATGTCTTATCTGAATAAAATATCCCAAAAGACAACGGCGCTGAAAGTAAAGTAAAATAAAATTATATCCTATATATATGTATGTAAGGCAGATCGAAGTGGTTGCTGGCTGCCTGGTGACTCCTGCCCTGCCAGCGGTTTGGCTGGCAATGTGTCCGCCTTGATGAAAACGCCAGCTACGGCGATAGGCCAACGAGGAGCAGAGCTACACTGGGTAGCGGATGTGGAGCGGGGGCGACTGTACACGATACAGATACTACATTGTTTGGTATTCTGGCATTCACACACACACCCGCACACATGGCGAAACACACATTTTATTTATGCTTACTTTGTGTAAAGGTAAACGTAACCGTAAACGCATTCCCGTTTCGGCGCCGGAGTCGAAGGCAGCGCCTCGGCGGGCATGTGAGCAGCATCGTCATCGTAATCCCAATACATTTTAACCAATCCACTTTTTCATCGTTTCATCGAATCATTTATATCACAAACGGGAGCATTAAATCGAATTAAGCTTATAAGCAGATACAGCCCAACCCAAATCCAACCCAACCCAACCCAAGCTCAAAGCCAGCCGAGGCCCATCGGGCGCAAGTAGTAGATTCGTCTACGTCCTGCACTCAACAAATGAAACGCATACAAACAATTGGCTTATGAGCGGTACGCAGGACGTTGTCTGGCCAATGTTTGTGATGTGGTGCCGCGCTGTGGTGCTGCGGTGCTGCGGTGCTGTGGTTGCTGCTGTGGCATGCAGCATACAGGTTCTCTCTGGGCGTCGCTTCTCCTGCTTTGGTTGCCTGGCTTATCTGCTTTACTTTGGGCCATGCGCCAGCTCGCTCCCCAGTGTAAACGCTTCTCAGTCCCCTCCGCTCGCTGCCGTCGCAGTCCACCTCCAGCGCTGCGTCCTATCTGCTGCATGCTTTATTGATAAATATTTGCACAAGTGTGAAAATTTCATTACGCTGCTCTGCTTATATTTAAATTACTTTCTTCATTCCCTTGATATGCCCTTTTGCAGAGGGTATGCCAATTTCGTGTTCGCCTATGAGACGTGTGGAGAGATAGGTGTATCTGATATATAGATCGTAATATTTAAAACAGCTGAGAGCTGTCAGAGAATCGATTGTTGAAAGGAAACTCACTTTTCATATGAACAATATTTTACTTTCCGAAACTCTTGAAAGTTGGAATCTATTATGTTAAATGGAACTTCAAGAATTTCTCAACTAATCACTTCTAAATCCATATTAAGCCTCAGAGAATCCGTCTTTTATATGAATTAGGTTCCACAGCAGCCAATACTCTGTATCATATGACCACCAGGGCATCTGATCTTCGTTATATAAGGGCTAGCACTACTTAAATTTCGTCGTTCCTTTGTTGCTGCTGGCAGCTCAACTTGCCCGTCGTTTGGCATCAGTTTCAAGTGTCTTCCTGCTAAGGAATATATACGTATATGTATATGTGTGTGTGTGCTTTATATCAACATATATATAAATATATTATTTGGCCAGCGATTGCTCACTTTGGCATTCTTTTATGGTCTGTGTGTTGGGTTTCTTTTTGATGTGTTTGGGGATTTGTATTCGACGTCTAGCTTTGAGGTAATGCGATGCCAATCTATTAAGTAAACTGAGAGCTCGCATGCACTCACATGCCTTATTGAAATATATATTCAAAGCAGGCGAGCAAAGCTATTTTCAAAACCCAGAAACTCATTTATACCTGATGAGGTACGACATTGAAAGGCATATATATATATTTTTATAGAAAAGTTTTCAATGTAAGGCAACGAACTTAACTTCGGGCTAGGCCTCTGAGCGAATTGATGAGCAAACCATTAAGCCTTGATTGAAATATAATTAGGTATAAAATAAAACTCTCTGCACTGATTTAATTCAGTTTAAACTATATTGACTAAATCAATAAATAATATAATAATAATATTGAAAAGAAAAGTTCATTAGATTCAATAAACTATTTACAATCAATCATTAGACTGACTATTAAAAATATTAAACATACATATATATATATTTTTTAGATATATGAATATTGTTTATAAAAGTTGAATACACTTGAAAACATTAATAAGAAAAGCCACTCTACTCTGGCATATATTATTTAAGCGTGAGAGAAAGCTCATTAGGACTTCAAATAAATGAAATGGATATTTGTTTAATAAAGTAAAGAGCAAGCCACACTGCTCACCGTAACCTAATTGAAATTTAATGAAATCTTAAAAAAAAAAACACACACACACACATGAACACGTACATAATTTTTTGTTAGATTTGCACGTTTTCTGTAATATTTTCGTGGATTTTTTCAAAAGTCATGTGCCAACAATTACAACACATGCACAAGGCTGTGCACGAGTGTGCGTATTTGAAAGTACAACCTATACATGCATAATGTGCGTGTGTGTGTGTGTTGCTGTTGTTGTTGCTGTTGTACTTCTAAGCGCAGCCGTGCATAAATGAGCAATTCCGCTCGCGGCGCTGTTTCGTCAACATTTGGTGAACAAAAAAAAACAACGAAAATATTTATTGATTTGCAAGTTTGGTTTCGGTGCTGTCGACAGGCGTCTGGCTGACAGGCGCAGGTTTATAAATTAGCAACAGTCTGTGCGACTACAGCACAGCAGCCCCACTCCCGCCCACCGCCCACCGCGCAGCAGTTAGCCAGCTTTAGCTTCGCCATTTCGCCATGTTTGCTTATTGAAATTCTGTATTGCATATCCGCAGGCGCGCATGATTTGTTGAATGTTAAACACATTTCAACTACACCACGTTCGCGTTAACGTAAACGAAATACTTATGGCCTTGTAATGCATATTCAATTACGCCAACGTCAACACCAAAGGCCAACGCAGCCCAAAAAATCAAATGACTTTTAATTGGGGTCTCGCCAACACCACTAACAACAACAACATCTGTTGATACTTTATATATTTAATTAGGATTGGCCTCTGATCGAACAGCGCTCAATGGTCCTTTCAATCGTGTTTCAGTTTTTCTGCTGCCTTTTGTGACTATTTTACACGTGATTTGCATTTTAATTAGGAATTCTAATTTCGAATCAAACACAAAATTCTCTTCATTTTCAACCTGTTTTATACTGTGAATAGTTGTTTCAATTAAACTCAAATGTCAACTAAATTGTAATCACATATTTAACTGGTCAGAAAGAGCACAAAATTTAGTTTAAAAAAAAATTTATTTGGATTCAGAAAATGAGAATAAATGAAGGAAATAGTTCTTTTGATATAGAAATATTGTAAATAAATAAATTGTGTAAATATATATTGCTCATATTACAAAACTAAGCTTTTATTAAAATATATCTACGTTTGTAATTCTATTAAATATTCCATATATATTTTGAATACCGACTCTACTCCTCAATATTACCCTCTGAGAATTTGATTAATGAATATAAGAAAGAAAATAAAAGGACTGATTGGAATAGGATATCTCGTTGTCCATAAAAATTAGTTATAATAAACCAAATCAAAATGCCTAGACAATAAATAATTTGAAAATAATACTTCTAGCGTCTATATCTAACGATATATAAAGGCAACTCTAAAGATCCGTAACTACATATATCTTATTCAGTTCTAATTTTCAATCATTTGCGTTAATTGCTCATCGTTAATCGATTGTCTGTCCTTTTGGCACTTGCAGATGGACGCATGGGTCTATCCATATTGCCGCTGGCAGCGCTGCTCACTGGAACGCTCTTCACCGTGGGCATTGCCGTGTTGTTTGTGGTTGTCATTGCGGTGCGTCGTCGCCGGTGCCAGGGAGCGCGAAATTTGTGCGATGACAAGGACAAGCATTTGGGTGAGTAGGACGAGAGTGGAGATAGGCCTTGGTCAGGGCAGGGCACGAAAAAATAACCCGAGCACCATTTCATTTGATGCGTCAGGTATGGATGTGACGGTCACTGCACCGCTGGAGACTGGCGCCGGGCATCAGCGCCTGGTTGTGGCCTACACGCTGAAGCAGGGCATCGAGAAGCAGCCGGACATACTGAGTGCACAAAAAAGCGCAACTGGCAGTGACACATCGTCGCCGTTGGGAAATCGACAGAGTGGTTTATTTATGGGCGGCAGCAACGGCGCCGCGCCCAGCGGCGCAGCGAATCATAAAACTGCGGAATATGTAAGTAGTTGTAGCTGTAGCTGTAGCTGTAGCTGTGGCTCCCTGCACACACATGCGAAAGGCGTTGCATGCTGACATTTGGCGTATTGCAGGACGTGAATGTGCCGCACCTGAACAGCCCGCCCTCGCAGTCCAGCACACTGAAACTGGAAAGTGAGAATGCAGCGAAAAACTATCAGCCGCCGGCAGCGGCGGCTGCTCCGCTCCTCTACGATGCCATGCCCACGCTTAGTCGCTACGAGCAGCTGGGCCTGAATGTGGGCGGCTATGCCGCCGGCGGTGGAGGCAGCAACAGCACGCTCAGCTCCGCCGGCAGCGTGGCCAACTCCACGAGCAATGCGCTCGGCACTGGCAGCAGCAGCAGCGGCGGCGGTCACTATGGTGTCCAGCATTTGCATCACACTCTGCCCCACGGCATGGCCACGGGCAGCTTGCCGCGCGGACGGGACCCGCTAACCCTGGCGGATTACCTGACCACCAGCAGCCTGATTGACTATAATCTGAGCAAGGCGGCAGCCACGGCAGCGCCGATGGGCACGCATATGACGCTGCCCAAGGGCCTGGCTGGTGGTGCCGGCCTCTCGCCATCGCAGCTAACCACCATTACACAGAAATCGAACGCTGGACGCAATCATATCATCACGGACACGCTGCCCGGCCCGGAGAGCTGCGTCTAAGCTGCGACTATCGAATTATCCTGGCATCAAACTAAAGACTGGCGCACAACCGAAAACAGAGATTCAAGAGAAACAAAAAACCGAAACACAAATCGAATAGCAAAGCAGTAATTGAAGTAGTTGAATGAGAAATCAGAATAGTAAATCTATATATATACACACATACATATATATATATAGAGCTAGGGCAAACACTTACTAAAACAAAAAGTAAACTAACTATTCGTAACTAGCAAACGGTTCTACGATCGTGTCTCTAAGCATTCAATTCTTATTGTTAGACCTAACTGTAGATTTTAATATTTAGTCAATGTATGTGTTCGTGTGCATGTGTGTCTGTTTGTACATGTTTAGTGTAAATGTGTTTCTAGCTGTAAACATATACATACATATTTATACATATATACATAAATAGAAATTTATAGCCAGGTAGTCAGCATCAAGTATGATCAGATGTAATTGAATATATCCATGCTTCTCTGACAAGGTATTGGGTGAAGGCCAATCTATAAACATCTGCTAAATGGAATTGTATTACCTTAAAGAAAGATTTCTGTTAATTTTGAATGCGCATCTTTAAGGGTGATATTCGACTTTTAGATATCAGTAAAATAGGTGAAAATATATTTGACTCCACTGAGATTTTGGTAATCTGAATCTAAGAATATTTTTAACAGAAGTTGTCGTCAAAGCGGGTTCCTATAAACAATCATAATATCAATTTGAGTAAAAATAAACTAAGTATAAACAGTTATTCATACTTGATGCTGAACCTGAGGCCGAACTATTATAAAAAAAAAAACATCTTGTTGAATTTTGCTGTGTACTTCCAAGCAAACCCCAAAGTGTTGTTAAGATAAGTTTTCCTTTCCCTCTTTTACTCGATGAGAACATATCCTACCAAAAGAGAACAAAAAAACATATCCTTTACTGTCCAATGGAGCCTTTACCGTTACTTAGCCGCAACTATTTGAACTGCTGCCCAAGATCAAAGTCGAAAAACAAGCATTTCACATTTGGGGGTCAGTCCGATGGGAAAAAGTTATATTGGGAACACGTCGTGGGCCATTGCCTGTCCCTTAGAGAGAGAGAGAGCGAGAGCGAGTGAGCGGCGGGGAGAAACAGAGAGAGAGAGAGAGGTAGAGATGGGGAAAAAGCGAGCCATTTTGGCCATTATTTAACTTTTAAACACGCACCAGGAACAGCAGCCCGGCAGATTTGAATTTAATGGGCATTGGGCATTGGCCATGGCTAACAGGCCGGCCATCCAGCCAGCCAGTCAGCTAGCCAACAAGTGAGCAATAAAGAAAAGTTTAGAAAAATATGCGATAACCGCCCTGTGGATACCCATAATAAGCTCACGAACGATTGAATGGCCATGGAACACAATAAAAGCTGGCTAAGGACTCAAACGAACTGCGGGCCGAGCTGGCGGACGGGCGAAAACTCGGGCATGAATTTGTGCGCACGATAGCGCAAAATGATGACAATAAATGGAAAAGTTTTTAATAAGCCAATAAAATGATTTATATGGCTAACATTGAGCTAGAGAGAGACAGAGAGAGAGAGAGAGAGAGAGAGAGAGCAGCATAGAGCTAAGGTATGTGCCGCACACTCAGCAGGTTTATTAATCGTAGGCCAAATGCCGATTGTTGATTCACCAACTGCTTCCGACAATTTGATAAACATGACTTTAACACACACATAAATTCCATAAAACAATTTCTAGAGTTAATTTAAAAGACAAACGAGAGGACACCTCCTGTGCGACCTGAGAGTAATAAATATTTTTTGTCTGAGTCGTTATCCGTTTGTCTTGAAGCACTATAAGCTTGAATTTCTGTATATATATCTGAGTTTCATTGTTTCAATAAAATCTGTATCTTCTGAATATTTTTAAATTATAAGCTTCTGAACTTGATTTCCTAGTTTTTAAATTGATCCTTTATCTTCTGTTGAAACATTGCCAACTTCTTAAAAAAATTCCAATTTCCAAATATTCATTCAATGCACGATTGCAGGGTATTTCCTAGCCAGGTATTTCCCACTAGAGCTTCCCATATCATTTTTGTTAATCAATTGTTAAGAGAATACAACGAATTAATTAGTTATAATTGAAAAACTCTGGGACAGTCGTATTGGCAAGCAGTTCAAAAAGTTGTTGGAAAAATCAATTTTAAAACATCTATTTCTTTTAATTAAGTATTTAAAAAAAAAAAAAATGAGAATGCCTTTCGAAAAGGTATGGCAATTGTTATCAAGGCATGTTCGCATATCAGTAATGCATCCCATAAGTTTAAACTATTAAATTATTAAGTGTTCAAAGGTTGATCATCGTCATTTGGATTTTAGGGTCTATAAATTGCATTTCTATCGAAAAACAAACTCGAAGTAATTAAAAAATATATAAATTTAAATATTAAGAATGTGTGAATAAAACAGAAAAAAAGACATACAAAGTTGTAAAACGCGAAAGAGCATAAATTATATTGCTATAGGTAAAAGTAAAAATCATAAACTTCCTTCCTTCAACGTGTATAAGCTAACGTCCCCTGCTGTAGATATTCAATACGAGTAGTTGAAATTTTCAAAAAACGAAATCATGTAGTGCTGCATATACACATACATATACATATACATACACACGTATATTACGATCATGAACAAGATTATGAGTGAAGAGGAAAACAGCATATGAACATGTATCAAACGGGCCTCCAAGAGGGCGACGCATTGTACATAACTACATAAGTCAAAAAAAAAAAAAAAAAACCAACGTAAGCACGATGATTGTAACTATCTATGTAAAAATGCTTAAAATATTTGTGATAAAGTAATAGTGTTAATGATAAGTAATAAAACATGACATATTATGAAAAATATATCCATTGTTTTCCTTTACTCAGACTAGAAGTGCTAAAGTGGTTCATTTACTACGGTTCTAGAAGTCCGCGAATCATAATGTGACTCATAATATACTATTTAAAGCTCGTTCTCTATCAGAATTATATAGCACATATTATTTTTCTATATGCTGACTAGACCTCCTAGGAAATATGATATAAATATGTTCTTCTCTAAATGCAATCAGAATAGCCACAAGCTTGAGCCTTTATTGCTTCACAGACTGCTCTTCCCGTAACTATATACAACTCCCAGCTGAATCATTCACAGACATGTAGAAAAGTTCATTAAACGCATCAGAGCTAAGCGTAATGACAATACGCAATTATGGCACAATGACGCATATATTAATACTACATTCAATACTTATGAATCTGTAAATGAATCAGGGATATGTACATATATCTGACTGGGCAATGATAAATAATACATGCCCTATAGCTACTTAAGCTGGGATATGTAGTCTCTATTACAACTCCGTTTGGAGTCTTTGCCTAAAATCAGACTTTTTCGCGAAGTTTATCTTTCGAATTAACAGATCTTTATATTTTTATAAAACTATAAATAAAATAGGCTGAAAAAGGCCTCTAAAAATTTTACAAATTATTTATTAATAAATAAAATAAATAAATAAAAAAATAAATAAAGAAATAATTTGTAAAAAAAAAAAGTTATATTTTTTGATTAACTGCTTAAAGGGTATTCAAAAGTCTTTGCTTGATTTTATAAAACTATAAATAAAATAGGCTGAGAAAGGCCTCTAAAAATTATACAAATTATTTCTTTATTTATTTATTTTTTATTTATTTATTTTATTTATTATTTTTTTTTTTATTTATTTATTTTATTTATTAATAAATATAATTTTATTATAAATAAATAAATAAAAAAATAAATAAAGAAAAAATAAAGAAATAATTTGTAAAAAAAAAGTTATATTTTTTTATTAACTGCTTAAAGGGTATTCAAAAGTCTTTGCTTGACTTGTAGCTGACGCTTATCGCAGTTTACGGAATGAGGAAATGTTGACAGATTAAGCCGAAGCAGTGGCGTAGGCAGATTTTATTAGAGGGCGCCTGTCTAGACAGACCAATATAAATACCCTGATGCATACATAGATCACACTTCAGACATAGCAGTGTCTTTGCGAACCCCCCCGCCGACGCCACTGCGCGTCTACAAAAATACAGTTAGTGATTATACAGTCAGATTGCAGATTTTGATTTGTGCTCAAATTTACTCAAAAGCTCAGTGTCAACGCGTCTTTGAGCTCAGCATCAGCGAAATGAAGTCGTTTACTGTTTTTCTGCTGCTCACCTTTGGCATTGTCGCCTGTAGTGCCAGGGTATGGAAATTCGTCAGATTTGGTGCCCTATAATCAATAATGTTTTGCAGCATCATCATGAAGCTGATGCACCTAAGCTGCCCATTACCCTCTACTATGAAGCGCTCTGTCCGTACTGCATGCATTTTGTAACCACTCAGCTGAACCCGTCGATGGTGCGCAAGGATCGACTGCACTACACGAACCTAACCCTGGTGCCCTTCGGCAATGCCCACGTAAGTGATTTGCATGTGCAGCGACCATATGAATGAGCATTTGCTGCTGCAGCTGAACGAGAAGGGTGAGGTGACCTGTCAGCACGGCGAGGACGAGTGCGAGCTCAATGCCTGGCATGCCTGCATTCTGGAGCACAATGACATCAACATATCACTAAAGCTAATTGCCTGCATGATGCGCGGTCGCAAGAATAATCTAGACAAGTGCGCCAATAGATATGGCGTTGATGTGACTGCTGTGAAGGACTGCAAGAGCGCGCGCAGTGTGGATGAGATATTACAGAAATATGCTGAGGCGACGGCTCAAGTGGACTTCAAAGGAGTGCCGGCCATAGCAGTGGATAACGCAAGTATAGTCAGCTTATGCTCAAGATTATATTACAAACAATTCTCTATTTTCAATCAGGAAATCAAGTCTGATGACCAGGAAGATCTGTCGGATAACTTTGACCAAACATTCTGTGCCAAGTACAAAGCCAAGTTTAACATAAGACTCAAAAATTGTTAACAATATGCCATGCAATGTAGTTTTATGAACATTTATAGTTGCCTAATATACAAATATATACATAAATGGGTATTTTCAAAGTCACTGAGTCTTTGTGAATATAAAAAGCATTTGATTTTGGCCAACACTGGACGAAACGGTTTCAGTACATAATTAAAAACAAACCTTTAAAAGATCACAATTGAATATCTAACATAATTTTAGATGCATATTTAACATAGTTTTGATTTTGATTACCCCAATATTTATACCTTATATAATATTCAGCAATTAGTTTTTCTTTTCAAGCATTGCAATAATTCTGTCCAGCTTCGCGGTTTGCTGCGCTTCGAATTCATCCAGTCTTTTAGTAATTGTGATCTGCATCTGCTCGAACTTGGCGTCGATTTGCTGCTGTACACTTGGACTGATATCAGCGGCAGTGGCTGGAGGCATTGGATTAGGCTGTGCTGGGCACGAAAGGCCTTTCATCATGCACAGAAACTTTTGCAACTTCTCATCATTATCATCGGCTTGATTGGGCGAGCTGCTCGTGCCCCCTTTTTGCAACAACTCCTGTATCTTTTGTATATCAAATGGCTTTTGCTGCTGAGTGGTAATGCCATTCGGATTCGGAGCTATGTGCAGCATAGCGCCATAAACACAAATCTCGTTGGCCGAGGTGAGTAGCTTCAGGTTAATCTCGGCTATGCCAGAGCGATCGATTTCAAAATCGTAACGATAGGGTCGTATGGGTATATCCGCCTCTTGCTCTTCAATGCTGGTGCCATAGATGGTCTCCAAATACTCCTGTGTGGGCCCCACAAATACCTCCACTTTGGGTGCGCTGCACACAAGCGTTATGGCGGCAATTTTAAAACTTGGCGATATTTGAAATTGCAATTCACAGGGTATAGACGGGCAGTCGTTGTTCGAGAACAAAACAGCGCGTTCCTCATCGATAACATCGTCCAAGTCGGGCCTGTAAATATATATATACATATATATATAAATATGTGTGTAAACCAGTTTGGGCGTGAATGCAGTTTTTAGCTGTAAATGAAAATCCTTTGTCTAACTTTTCAAAGACATCTTCGTCCGAGAGCCGTGTGGGTATCACCTGTTGCAGCTCTTTGCCAGCTGTTTGGGTCCAGCTGCATCGCGCAGTTACTTTTTCAGTCATAATTTTTAGTTGTGAGTAATAACAACGATAATAAAAACTATTGCAGCAGCTAAGCTCCAAAATGCTTTGTTTACTGCTGCTTCTTCTACGTTCAGATGCCGAGGCTGCCCATCTGTTGCGTTAGCAGGGCGAAAAACCAAACAACAACAGGGTTGCATTTTTCGATACGAGTTGGGCGCCAAACGTAACCGCCTTACGTAATAACAACCGCGAACAGCCCACACAGCGTTGCATTACGCTGTTTTGACAGCAACGACCTTGATAAGCCCCCTTGTAGGTCATATTTGAGCAGACCCAAAGGAAAGCGACAGTGCTATAAGCGCCATCGCCGCAAGTATAACATAATTTTCCGTAAACTAGTACAATTATCAAATATGGGTGGCAAGTACAAGATTGTAATGGTTCGCCACGGCGAGTCCGAGTGGAACCAGAAAAATCAATTCTGCGGCTGGTATGATGCCAATCTGAGCGATAAGGGTAAATTAAAATGCACATAATACAAGTCATAATACAATCAATCGATACTTTGTGATCAGGCAAGGAGGAGGCTCTAGCTGCTGGCAAGGCCGTTAAGAACGCAGGCCTGGAATTCGATGTGGCCCACACCTCGGTGCTGACCCGCGCACAGGTCACATTGGCCAGCATTCTGCAGGCCAGCGGCCACAAGGAGATCCCCATCTACAAGACCTGGCGCCTGAATGAGCGTCACTATGGTGGTTTGACCGGCCTGAACAAGGCTGAGACCGCCGCCAAATATGGCGAGGCTCAGGTGCAAATCTGGCGTCGCAGCTTCGACACACCACCACCACCGATGGAGCCTGGCCACCCCTACTATGACACCATTGTCAAGGATCCACGTTACGCCGATGGACCCAAGCCCGAGGAGTTCCCCATGTTCGAGTCACTGAAGCTGACCATCGAGCGCACACTGCCATACTGGAACGATGTCATCATTCCACAGATGAAGGAGGGCAAGCGCATCCTGATTGCAGCCCACGGCAACAGTCTGCGCGGCATTGTCAAGCATTTAGATAGTGCGTGAAAGTTGTTATAAATTCTTGATCATTGTTAAAGTATCCACTTCATCTTTACAGATCTGTCTGAGGATGCCATCATGGCCCTGAACTTGCCCACTGGCATACCGTTTGTCTACGAGCTGGACGAGAACTTCAAGCCCGTGGTATCCATGCAGTTCCTTGGCGACGAGGAGACAGTCAAGAAGGCCATCGAAGCTGTAGCTGCCCAGGGCAAGGCCAAGTAAACCTAATCTCTATCTCAAAATAAACAAGCACAATTGCTAGACATTGTTAAGTTCGGCTTAAGACGCTGGACCCATCCTCCCGTTTGTTGTTGTGGTTCTTGTAGCACGAATTCGGTTCATCCCCACTCCCAAGTACAGTTAATAAATAATTTATTATAACAGAAGCCAAAGGTCAGATCTTTGGGTTTTATTACATTCACTTCCTCCGCTGATTCGATCACTTGCGTTTCTTCTTGCCATCCTTGGCTAGCTCCAGGCCCAATATGCACTTGGGCGGCACCTTGTAGGTCTCCGTGAGCAGCGTGTATATGAAGCGGATCTGATTGCCCTGCACCTGCAGCTGCTCGTGCTTCTGATGAGGCAGCTTGACGATGCTTGTGCTGGCGGCAGCGCCTTGTTTGCATAGCTTTATCAGCTCGGCCATGATGATGCCGTAGGCTTCGATGTTACTCACCAGGGTCACTTTCTTGTTGCCCGACCTGGTGGCCAGTGACATTTGTATTTGGGGCTTGCCACTGACGTCCTTGCCGCTGCACATTTGATAGGAATGCTCCATTTTGCTAGTGATAATGGAGGTCAGTTCGCTTAGAGTACCCTCCCGATTGCCGCACAGCTCCTGGAGCACCGCATCGGGACGCACCAGCTTTGTCTGCGGATCGATTAGGTTATGCTTGCTCACATATTCGCGCACAATCTTCTTGACCTGACCCACGGGAATGCCCTCGCCTCGTTTGTAGTTCAACTTTGTGAAGAACGCTGCGGTAACATCAGACACGATATACATCTCCTTGAGTTCCGAGTGGAACAGTAGCTTTTCGGTCGTTGCACCGCTACTATCGCCCGTCTTCACATCTGTTATAAAGTTCACCAGTTCTGGATGCTCCAGATCGACAGAGATGATCTTATCCACGCCCTTCGTCTCCTCTCGCACCACTATGAAGCCCTGATCGACCATCTCTGCCAGGAAATTGGACAGCTTCTTGTAGCGCGTCTTCTTCAAATCGATCGGTTCAGCTGCCTCGGGCACCACGTAAAGCCTAAAGAAGTTGCTCGTCAATAGCGGCAGCGGCAGCTTCTTGCCATTGTGTTTAAGCGCAGCCAAAAATGCCTTCTTGAGCAACGTTTCCGGTGTGGCCTCATCTGGTGATGGTGCTTCGGGAACTGCTGAAGTTTCACTGGACTCGTCCAACGTTAAGGCCGCTGTGCTGGACTCCAACTCAGCAGATTCTGTAGCTTGTGATATGGGTTCGGGTGAAGATGCCTGCTCGGGTTGTGAAGCTTTTGTCGCTTTGCGCTGATGTTCTGGACTACCCAAGGCTGGAAAATCGTCACCCGTCAATGGCTTCATCTTAACCAGTGGGATTTGCTGCAACATACTGGGTTCATGGGCCCAGAGCTTATCGCCGAACATGTGCAGCATTTTAACAGCCACGCCATGACCACCGCACATGTACAGATCATCGCTGGAACGCGCCAGCTGTCCCACGCCCACAGCCGAACTGTTGTTTGTCAAGTTAACAGCAACTGCAGGACACGAAATCGAAAATTGTAGAATTCAAGTTCAATTTATAATACTCCACACACACGTACTCAGCTGATCCTTCTTGAAGTGCCCATACATTTGATGTCCAACGCCCAGCGGCACCACGCCGGGCAGCATCAAGTCTGCCCCATTCGACAGCTTCGGCAGCACGCCCTCGTGCGTGGTGAAGTAGGGCAGTATGTCGGGCGTTGCCCACAATGTGTAGAGTGTGGGCACCAGCTGCCCGCCATCCAGCTCAAAGAACATCGGCTGTTTGTCCACACAGTAGACCATGCTCGGCTGGCCGCCATGTGTGAGAATTTTCAGCTGCGTCACATTCGCCTTTGCCGGCAGCAGATTGTCGCCCGGCACATGTGGAAAGGCTAATTCGAGACGAGCTCGCAGCTTTTTGGATTCGGAGCCTTTGAGAGCGGCACTGCTCTTTAACCTGTAGGGTTTTAAAAACATGAGCGGAACTTACGAACAATTTGCGCACGTAAACTAAACTAACTAAGTAAATAGAAACTAATAGTCGGTCACAATAGACACACGCCGTCGGCTGATGAGCGAAAAATAAACAGCTGATCCGTCACTTTCAAGAGTAGCTAAACAATATATTTAAATGATCACTATATGAATTCCATTATTTTTAAGTGTAATTTCCTTTATAATTGTAGTTGATTGCTGTGTGGATAACTAATGCACATTTCATAATATATCGTAAATTTATATATGCGATAGTTCACAATAGATTTTTGTTGATTTTCTGTTTGCAGTTTGCCGGCTGCACTGTTAAGGTTGCGCAAGAAGGAGCTGCGTTACTTTTAATGTTAACTAACAGTTCGATGATGACGTCACATTTTCGGCCCTGTTACCCGATTTGAAATTTGGCGGGCACTTAAGCAAATATTCCAAATATTAATTAAAGAAATTTTGTAACAGTTACAAGATATTTAAAAATAAGTTAAGAGCTGAATTTAACAAAGAAAGGGAAAAATAAGATGTCAAAAAACTATTTATACACTGCGTTTTCCAATTCTGTTATGCTCTAATCTTCCAGAACAATGTTAAACTACAGCTGAGTAAACGTAGATAACTTTATGCTTTAGAATGCCTGCCAAAGCTTTCATATGGTCCAATGCATTTATTACAATCACAAGATTTCCTAATCTGTTTACAGACTTTGTAAGACAGAATAAATCATCAAAAACAATAAAAAAAAAAAAAGATAAGCTATTTAGTTCACTGAGAGCGCTATAAAAAAAGAAACAATAAAAACCTTAAAGTTGTTTCTCTTAAATTGTACTCAATAAAAATGAATACTCTTTTATTTGAAGAATAAAATAAACGTTCACACCAAAGACTCGCTTGATGCAAATTAGCACGCTACATTCGACGATCTCAAATCGTTTTGTGAGTTAATTATGCATATGAATAAATTATAAGTATAATAATATTCGAAAAGGAATGGAGCTTAATCGAAGTATTTCTTGAATTCCAAGCAACCGGCCCAGTTCTCATCCCAGCCGGGAGTCACCTTCTTGGCGTTCTCGTACCACTTGTTAACGTTCGCGTACTTGCTGATGTCGAATTTGGCCACTTCGAAGCTGGACACGGTGGCCAAGATGGCGATGTCGGCGACGGTGAGCGAGTCGCCAGCGACGTAGGTCTGACCCTCCAGGAAGGTGTTCAGGAAGTCGAAGGCAGCCTCGATCTTCTTGAAGGCCTCGGGATCGGCGGGCGCCTTGGCGAACACCTGAGGATAGTAGTAGTTGGCAAAGCTCTGGTACAGGGTGCCCATGTCGAAGTACAGCCTCTGGTTGATCAGGGCGCGCTTCTTGGGGCACTTGGGATACAGCGAATCGGTCTTGCCGTACTTCTCCACCAGATAGACCAGAATGGCGCGCGACTCCCACAGCGCGAAGCCATTGTCCACCAGAGTGGGGATCGTGTGCTGGGGATTGATCTTCAGGAATTCGGGCGTCAGATGCTCGCCGGCCTGCAGATTCAGCAGCTTCTTGTTCAGCTCAACGCCAACAGCCTTAGCGGCCATGATGACGGAGCGGCAGGGCGAGGAGCCGGGCAGATAGTAGAAGTCGACCATGTTTGTTTTACTATAATTAGAAGAGCACAGAGAATGAACCACCATTAGATGCGCTCTATAATTTCAGCAAAAACATATGGAAACCCATTGGGAATCATAATTAAATATCGGGCTCATGTAGTCTGTATGTATGTAGTCCTGTGATGTCATAGATATAACTTGTTCTATTTTGTTTTCTCTTTTGGGTTTTTTCCACACTATTCACATAGTTTGTTCTATTGTGTTTGGCTCACAAACACAAATGCACACACACTTTGATATATTCATATGTATATAACTTGTCCACTATATATATATATATCTGTGTATTGGAACACTTACTTTATTTTTGCAGAAAACTGACGGCGCACTGTGCTAAGTATCAAGCAAGACTGTTGAGCTTTCCAAGAGACGCGCGGCTTTTATAGACCGCCGGCCGCCGGCGTGAGTCAGTCACCGGCCGCTATGAAACCGGCAAACGCAAGCAACGAGTTATCTACGGTTTGGGGGGAGGGAGCACAGTGTGTACACAAATACACACAAACATGCATACACTCATACATAGACACACCCAGCCAGTTAGATGCCAACAGACCGCTTGTTGATTTCGCGTGTTTGGCGTTGTTTGTATGCACATACACACACACACACACATACATACATACATACAAACTAACTATACATTTTGTTTTCGTATTCAGTCATATAGTTGTTGTTAGACTTTTTGCTGTACATATTTTGCAAAAATTCTCTAATATGTGTGTATATGTTTGTTAGTATGTATGTATGTATGTATACTCTGTATATCATTTATTCATTTGACCATTCACATAATATAGACAGCTTGAGCTTCTATTACGTCCATTATAAACAATTTTGCTTTTGGCAAATTGTGTGAATTCTTTGCAGCTGTTGTTAAGTAGAACTTGAGAAATTTAATATATGAAAATAATCACGATAACTTAATTGTAAAATAATTGTTAAAGCCGGCATGAATACATTTGATCTCAAGCACACAAATGCATGTGTTCTAAGTCGTAAATATTTGTGTAGGCTCAATTATTAAAAAAAAAAATTACAATTAAAAACAAACAACAAACAAATATTCAGTCAAGTAGTTCATTTTCCAATGGCCTTGAAAGTGTCAAATTATACACATACATACATATGTATGTGTATGGACGTTCAGCTGCCCACGCCCTTGACATGCGATCGATCAAGAGCGAAAGCTTTGCCGTTAAAGGCATGTAAATAAACGCTGTGTACAATGTATAACAATATATGCCAGTAATCATTACTTGCTTGTATTGCTCCTATGTATGTATTACAGAGTGTCTGTATGTATGTGCATTTCTTAATGTTATTGACTTTCCATTAAGGGCCAAGCTAAACTTAGTTCAGGGCGATTAGTGTGAAGGGCCACAAATGCTCGCCATTGTAACTAGCTAAGGTCACGCAAAGTCGCCAGGAGCTGTATATAATATATATCAACCTGACTACAACTACATATATAATTATTCTGTAATTACACCTTCGATTTTTATTAGACGCAAAAGATCTATTTCTTTTGATTTAATTTTCTAACATATCTCAAATAAGTATTTATTTTCTGTCCTAAATATATATTTTTTTAGAATATAACAGATGGCCTGATGGCTAGATGTATAAGACTTCATCAGGTTTCATAAAGTTTCAGTTCAAGTAATAGTACCTGTGACGAAATTCAGCTCTCTCATATTAGTAATTTACAAAAAAATAAATGACTTGGCATTTATTTTGTACGTACGACTCGAATATTCTATGCACATCAAACATTTTTTTACTTTTATCAGTTTCGCAACTGGCTAATTTTACTATCACCATGACACTGCATAAAAGCAATTAAATATAAACAATGAGAGCCGGCTCACTATGATGGGGGTACACGTCAGTCAAATCTTCAAGCCAAAAACAACTCGAGCAGCTGAGATCTGAGAGAGCTTTAGTCACTTTTCAAAGTTCCAGAATCTTCGTAGCTCTGAGAAAACCCCAAACATAACAATGTGAAGAAGAAGCCGAAGAAGATGAAGCATAAGAAACCATCGGCAAGTTACTCATTCGTGCATAATTCAACGATTCAATGAAAATCATAAACAATGATTTGGGTTTTTACGCATCGAACTCTGACGAAGAGAGAAAAATGTAAAGAAAGGTCGTGGCGTCTATGAGCTATACACCTATTTATATGTATGTCCGAACAACCGGTTTACCCACTCCAACAACGCATGCGTCATGGAACCCTCTCATAAAAGATCCCACCAGCGGCGCAGAGAGCTTTGGAATCAACAAAGAGAAGAGCAGCTGAATGTGAAGAGATTAATTGTAAGAGAGGCAGTAAAAGATAGTTTGAAATAAATTCAATTTATATACATACATATACCCTCTTCGTATGAAGCTGATAGAGACTAGAGTGACACAAAAAGCTGAACACGAAATATTTAAGATCTGTGGAACGAGCGGATAATAAATTATGAACAAAGATTAGATTGTCTATATATGTACATATATGTAT
>NW_022045895.1:74730-151728 GCF_001654015.2 Drosophila navojoa
TGCATGTATCTCTTTATTATATATTTATGACAGTATACAAGCGTTACCTTAGGGCTTACTTACCCTAATTAAACATAGTTAAGGGAGTTTGGGTAAATATATATAGGCAACTAGATAACAGTAGGTAAAAAATAGATAAAGAATGGGTTTGCTCTGCACATTAGTAATATACAAATATATATAGTGCGGCTCCCAGATTGATATTCTTTAGAGATTTGCTGTATAGAGAAGAATAATAACTCTAAACTAAATAGTCATTAAATAATATAGAACATATAAAAAAATGTTATTTTTGTTTCCCTTCCTATCTATACGCCGTTTTTGTTTTTTAGTAAGTTTTGAAACGTGGTTTATTGAATTTTATTTAGAATTTTCTTTGATACATTTTCAATGCTACTGTGAAGTATTTGTTTGTTTGTTTTGTTTTGCTTTTTTTTTAATTATTGCATTTTATTTTTATAAATTTTTTAATTGTGGTGTACATATATTTTTATGTTTTTGCTGCTGTAACTTTGCTTAAATGTATGATATTGCATATGCCACAAAAATTGCTGTCGTTTTTGTTGCTTTCTCTAAATATTTTATTTAATTGGCTTTTCATAGAACCTTTAAATGTTTTTTTTTTTTGTTAAGATTTTTTTTTTTTTTTGTAATTTTTACAACTTAAAAAGCTTGCAAATAAAAGTATACACTTAAAAAAAAGTTTTTTTCGTTTAGTTTTTGACATAAAATTAAGCATAGATAATTAGTTTTCTCATTTTCATTATGTGCACATTTTTCTCAGTTGTTGTTGCTGTTGCTTAAACACTTCATTATCTGTTCTTACTGCTCTTCTTGCTGTTTAATTTCTGTTTTTACTTTCGCTAGGCTAACATATTTTGCATATTTTCAATATAAACTCCAAACGAGCAACTGTTTTTTTTTCTTGTTACCATTTGTCTTCTCTTTCTACTTGTTGTTCTTAAACATTTGTTTGTTGTTTGTTTATTTTGTTGTTAACCTTTGGTTGGTCGCATATGTTTCGCATTGGCTTTTGTGTACTCTATAAACTCTCATCTTCTTCTTCTGCTTCATACTGTTTCCCCTACTCTGTTGTTGTTTGTGTGTTTTGTGTTGTTGGATTTGTTTTTGTTGTTTTTTATCACAGCTTTCTTCTATACACTTTTGCGCTTATGTTATTTGTTATTTATTTCTTATTTAAGCATAACTTGCATATATATAAATTTGTTGTTGTTCTTAATGCACTGGCTGTTGCTTGTTGTTGTTGTTGTTTGTCTTAGTGCTCCCCATTACATTTGCTCTAATACATACGTTAGCTTAGTGTTGTGTGTGTGTGTGTGTGTGTGCGTGTGAGTGGAATGATTTACAAAAAGTTGTTTTAAATACAATAAATGGCATATAAAATATATATATATATATATACTTATTTTGTTTTTCTCCTCATTTCGAGTGTTCGTTTTTTGTATAGAAAAAGAAACATTACTCATACGCAGCGTTTTTGGAAGTGTTTTTGCTTTTTGAATGAATTGTAATACTTTTGCATTGGATTGTTCAAACAATAAGGTCGGAGCTACAATTATTCACTTTTGTTAAAGATCATACATAGGTAGATATATAGATATATAGTTATATATGTGTATATATATTCATGTGTTTCATCTTTGGTGCACTTCTGGCTGTTGTTTGTTGTTCTTGTTGTTGGAAGCAGCATGACACGTTTATCACATTTAGTTGTTGTTGTTTGTTGTTGGTATGTACTAGGCTTAACTAAATTACATTGTGTTGTACATACACAAATACATATACATACACATACACACACACACATATAGACGATTGCTTAAGGTTCTGTTCACTTTACAAATTAATATTCGCTATTGATAACAAAAATACATGCATAGTTCCATTTAGCTTTAGTTATTTATATATACACCTGGTTGGATAGTGTAAAAGTGTGTTCCTTTGTTGTTGTTGTTTTTTTGTTTCATTCATTGAGATCGCATTTTGTTGTTGCTGCTGCTGATGCTGCTGCTGCTGCATGTTTGCCAGTTGATCAAATTGATAGTTCATTGATCAAACAATTGCCACAGAGCCAAGTCAAGTCGAGCTGAGCCTTTGTTCAGTCTTTCGTTTATTTACTTTTTTGTTTTTGTTTTATATTAAATTTGAGCAATGTTATTTGTGAGTTGTTCGCTTAAATGCTCAAGTGATCTTCAGGTACCATTTACATATATATATATATACATTTACACATACATATATACATGATTTGCCTAGCTGCTCAGCTGCTGTGCACCTGTTGGGCAATTGTCTTGGCAAACATTTGAACTAACATTTCTTGTTTGTTGTTGTTTTTCTTTTTCTTTTTGTTTTGTTTTGTGCAAACATAAGTAAACTATATATAGTAGTTGTTATTGTATAAATGAATGCCTGTTGCTACGAAAATACAAAATACTTAAGTGTTGCGATTGATTGCATTTTGGGTTTTACGCGATTTCAATTCAATTCTGGCTAACGCATGTCTCTCATTTAACAAGTTTTCTTTACAGCACACGCCCCACCAACTGGACTTTTGCTATATAGATATACATATATATATATGTTGCAGGCGTGCGCTGTTTACAATATGCTTTACATAAGCTGCTAATATCACTTTTTGATAACTACACAAATGGCTCATCTTCTTGTTGATGTTACAATTGTTGTTGCTGTTCTTGTTGTTGTTGTTGTCTTATCACAATGGAGCGCCAAACTTTTTACATTTGATATTCTTTTCATACATTACAAAAGTTAACAATTTTTTTTTTGTTGTTTCGCCAATTGATTGAGCTAACAATTTGACATTGGTCAGTTATTTTTCATTTCATTTTTGGTTTACAAACATTTTCAACACGATTTTTTTGTTTTTGTTTTTTAAATCTTTTTTATATATTTTACTTAGCTAACTAGACAATTTGCTTAACAATTGGTTGTTGTTGCGGCTGTTTGCTGTAACTGGCTTCACTTTTGCTTGCTTGCTTGCATTTTGTTTTTATATTTTGTTTTTTAAATCACAGTTGTTGTTGCTTATAAAATGATGTTCTCTATATATCATCCATTCATTTCCTCACATTTTCTCGTCTGTCCTAACTATCTTACTTGTGTCGCTGTTTGTTGTTCTTCTAACTTTCTAGTATTATAATGTTAACAACAAACTGCCCGTTAGTGTGTGCTTACAATTCGTTTTACATTTTGCATTTTTGAAGTGCTCAAGTCTTTTATATGCCCGTTAACATATTCTTTCATATTTGTTTCCTTTTTTTTTTTTTTTGGGTGTGTGTTGGCCGAACAAAATAATTTGAAATTTTTAAAATTTACTTAGTTTAGCAGACGAAAGACAAAAGTTAAAATAAATTTTGTTAGTTGTACAAAGGCTTGCCAATTATTAAAGTGTTTACGTTATACATATCAAAAATCGTTTGCTTTTTCATTTTTTTTACCTTTACAGAAAAGTCAAGAGCTTTTCCCTGTTTTAAAGTTTTTTTTTTTTTTTTTGCCTACGTAAAAGTTTTTCTAAACGCTACAAATTTCTATGCGCTCGATTTGATCACGTGTCATGTTGTTCTGCTGTTTGTTGTTGTTGGTGCTGATGCTGTTGCTGTTGCATGACGTTGCTTTATTCGATTTTTGGTTGCATTTGATTTTGTGTTGTGCTTCAACGGCTCAGATCCTGACGCATCAATTCATAAACATATTTATCCCTTATATCGTAGTCCACTGGTCCATATGCCTCGTTAGGCAGCTGCTCGGGCTCGACCCGCGTCCATTGCTGACCCAACAACGTGCACATTTCCTGCAAAACATTTCGTAAATGAACTCTGAAAGCTTGATTAGTTATAGACAGCTACTCACCTCGTTGAAAAGAGGTTGAACCGCGTTGTTGGATGGCCAATCGATTTGTGATACTTCGAGACGTTGCAACTGCCGACCGCGCAATCGTGCGATGCCCAGCAAATTGTGCGGATCCATGGTGTAACCGTGGACGATGATCTCCTCGAGCTGTTTGCAGCGCCAGGATAACATGACAAAGGGATCCTGGCGTCTGGTGTGACGCATATTGGAATGCTTGCTCAACGAATCAATGTAGTAGATGCTGCGCAAAGTATCGCTATTATGCACCGACATCCAATCGAGTGCCTCATGATTCATAAACTCACAGAAGAGCATGCGAATGTGAGTGACGGGCATGTGTCGGCGCAGAATGCGCATTTGCAGCTGCTCCACAGCTTCATAGGCATAGACAAGCGTCAGCACCAGCTCAATGCTCGTGAAATGTGTTGAGAAATTTGACCAAGCTGCCTCTGAGACATCGCCATGCTCCTCCTGATCAAGTCCATGCACAACAATGAGTAGCTTACGCAACGGCAACACCTGTATGGTATGCAATAGCTCATCGTTAAGCGTATCGTAGTCCAGGGAGAGCACCTGCAAGGCGGCACATTTTTGAAGCAATGTGGCATCCAGCCCGAGTATGGGATAGTGACTAGGATCATATTTGATGCTGGCCAGTGTTAGCTGCAGTAACTCCTGCGGCTTGCCCATGGTCTTTAGAAAGTCCTGGCCATAATAGGTAAGCGCTTCGATGGCACCCAGATCCAAGATCTGACACGCTTGATTTTTGCGGCTCAAAATCAACTTTAAGGGCTCCACGAAGCATCTGAAAGAGAGGATTATAATGACGTTAGCAACGAATGGGACAGAGCTGATGATCTATGAGATTTCTTACTGTTCGATAGCAACCAGATGTTCACTATGCATATTGCCAGCAGCGACGAGGCCTACATTATCTGTTTGGAAACGTATCGCTCGAATGTTATCACAACGCGCTGCCCTATAACCAAATGAAAGAGAATATTAGAGTGATATTTGAAGTAGAGTTTAGTTGATCACTTACTTGTAGAGCAGCCGACGCATTTTCTGTATGTGAAAGGCATTGTGGAAATCGAAGACAATGACCAGCTCCTTGGCCAGATTGGCCATGCTGCGATGGAAGAACGCCAATTGCTCATCCTTAGCCAAGTCAATGTGAAAGCGAAAGTTTCTAAAGTATCTGCAGACGTGGCGAAAGTTCAAAATAAATTAAGTTAAATAAAACTGTTAACAATATTTCTGTTTCAGCTTGAACCGAGTACGAAAAGTATGCCTACAGAATTATGTTAAACAAATAAATTATAAACAAAAGACTCTACAGTGGGTAAGAAAATGTATGCGTACAGTTGAAATTACTGACTGAACTGAATAAGTATTGAAATAACTTTAAATTATTGTTATTGAATAATCAAAGCAATTTTGTTTAAATAAACTCTGCGAAATTTCTGACTTCATTTAATCACTCTTTTTATTATTATTTTATTTTATACCATAACTTTTCGTACTTGCTGTGTATAATCTGCCTTTGACATTGAAATAGTTCTTGAAATATATATGTATATAATTTTTTTTTTCATTTACTTAACATGCTGTGCGATAACTTTTGTCGATCGCTCTGACAGCAACATCAGCTGTGTGTTTGAGCACATATGTATTTACATACATACATACATATGCTTGTGTGCGTGTATGTTTGCATTGATATAGCAACATTTTCATTGTGCAGCTGTGTGCGTGTGAGTGGGGCAGCGCTTTGTTTTGTTATTACACGTATTAATAAATGCTTTGTTGTCTTTCAAGGATTGCCAGAAGCAAGAAAAAACGAAATAGAAAAACACAGCGCCCCTCCCACTCGCCTCTTGTTTGGCATCTGGGCAAAACAGCTGTGCGTCACCTAGCGAAGCACCAATTTGTTTGTTTGAGACGCAAAAGCGAAAATGCCCACAAACACATAGCCACTCTCACACACATGCATACCTTTATGCTTATATGCATATGCGTATAAGTAAATACCCATATATATATATATATATATATGTATATATGAATACTGTTAGGACTTACCGTCTTTGAAAAAAATGTTGCCTCCATGCCCAACAACAATTGGCCGCAGATATGCGGTCTCGAGTATCGAGATAGTCGAATATTTGATTTAGTGCCACCGCCGGTATTGTATGCCATTGGGGTATATTCATAACTATAACTATATAAGCCCAAATAAATCCGTTTTCTTTACTATTGAATGAAACTTGTTAATTTTACTTTTTTGTGCGACCGAACAGTGCGACGCAACATCGACCAATTAAGATACAGAGCACTGTAATTTATCTCTACACATAACAGGGCGCATTCACTGTTAACTAACATATCTTTAGTATTTTTCTGTTTGTGTATGTGGTATTTCGAGCGTTGCTAGAATACGGTCACATTTCTCGGAATGTGGTAATAAGTTGATATTTTGTTTTGAATAATGTCATTGCTGTTGGGCGCCTGTCGGCGATTTAAATATGGTTACATGCATACGAGATATGCCTCCACAGAAGTGGCAGCAGCAGCTACAGCTGCCGCACAGCTCTCCAATGCCAGCGGCATGGTCGGCTTCTGGCAAACACTATCGAACAGCACGCCGGTGGCCTATGTGCAGGATGCATTGATCCAAATACATGATTATAGTGGCTTACCCTGGTGGTCCGCTATAGTGTTGTCCACATTTCTGTTTCGCAGTGTTGTGACATTACCTTTGACCATTTATCAGCATAGGATCACAGCACGCATAGAAGGCATTGCCCTGGAAATGCCTGCAATAGTAGAGGAGCTGAAAAGAGAGGCGGCGATGGCCAAACAGAAATTCAAATGGAGCGAGAAGCAAACGGCAGTTGTTTACAGGAGATCGGTTTGTAGTTGAATGAGGTGTCAAAGCTTATTGTAACCGTAACTACTTGCAGATCAAGAAACAATGGCAGAAACTCATCATACGAGATAATTGCCATCCCATGAAGACAATCATTGTGTTGTGGGGACAAATACCTTTGTGGATTTGCCAATCGGTCGCCTTGCGCAATTTGGTTTATATGCTGCCCGATCCTACATCGTTGAAGGCACAAATAGCAGCGACGGAGCTAACCATTGGAGGCTTTGGTTGGATTCCCAATCTGACAGTTGTAGATGGATCTTATATACTGCCTGTTGCACTTGGCCTCATCAATTTGGCCATCATAGAGGTCCAGACAATGACGCGTACGCGTCCCCAAACACGGCTGCAAAACATAGCTAATAATGTCTTTAGAGGCTTGAGTGTACTAATGGTGCCCATTGCTTGTACTGTACCCTCAGCCCTTTGCGTCTATTGGGTGGCTTCCAGTTCCTTTGGCTTGGCCCAAAATCTGCTGTTGCTCTCGCCGGAAGTGAGGCGAGCTGTGGGCATTCCCAAGACGCAAACGGAGCTCGAGCAGCCGTACGATCAGCTCTGGCTGAAGATACAAAAGCGGGCCAGAATCTTGGAAGAGGCGCCAGCTGACAAGTCGACAAACAAGTGAGCGCCATTAGACTTATATATTGTATATTGTAAATATATATATTCATTCTGTTAAGTTTGCCTAGTTCGTTTGTTTGTTATGTGTAAGCATAAAGAGTGTGTAAACAAAGCCACGCGACTGCATCATTGTAAATCATTGGATCATCCGTGCAGACTCATCTTGTTCTGTAGAAATAAACTGTGTGAAATTCCCCATAAAAAACATAGAAAAATGTCAACAATTAAGAATGATCTACTTAAGTAGGCATGACTAATAGCTACCCTGTAAACAATTAAAAATGATACAGTTAAGAGAGCATGAGCTGGAGCTACCCTGTGATAGGTTTTTTTCGAGTTGTCAAAGCAGTTAAGACTCTGTAGTCTCAATCAGACAGTTTAATTGCTTTGAGAAATGTAGTTTAAGAAGAGAGAGTATAATTTTATACCTACTCATAAGAAAAGCAGCTGTGCCCAGTTACTTTCTGTACTCCTCCGACCATTAGTCATCTGTTTGCAGGGTAGCAGAAGTGACAGCACAACAAATGATAAGCGCCTATCAAAAGGTCTAGATGATTGCCACCAGAGATAAGACGGCATTCAATTGGATGCAGCACCAGGCAGCATCCCAATTGAAAGATTGCCCGTGCTTCAGTCGAGCTTCGAAGCTCAGCGAAAGAGCAGCTAAAATACAAATAAGTAAATTCGTATCACTTTTCGGGCGAAGCGCTATCAGTGGAAAAAAAAGCATATTTAAAATATATATTATATACATATATATAAACTATATATAGGAAATAAATTGAAGAAATGATTGGGAGAGCTTGGAGCCTGGCTCTGTCGCTTCTCGTCTTGAACGTAAGCAAATATATGCATATATTTCCTAATTGATATGAATTAGTTTGGCCTATTGAATCGGAAGTCTGCTCCATTGATCTATAGTATGTATTATTTCTGAAATTCCCCCCAAATAACATTTTCTTATTGCGTCTTTTTAGCTAGCTGAAACGATTGCTTATCATCAGCCTGGCAGCTATAATGTTGGGCAGTCCGGGTTATCAGCAACGACTCAAGCTCAAGACCAGGTGGCTTGTCCGTCCCATTTTCGAGGATTAAAGCCGTATGAGCACGATTGCCATCGTTTCATTAACTGTGCCGAGGGTCGTCCTGTTATACAAACCTGCGGACCGGGCACGGCATTTAATGCCCTCATACAAACATGTGATCACCAGAGTCAAGTGTCCTGCGAGGGCCAGCCTGGTCGTTCGTCGCGACTGCTGGAGCGTCCTTCAGAGCCGCGATGTGAACCTGGCTTCAGGGGGCTGCAGCCACACCCCAGCGATTGCACGAAGTTTCTCAACTGCGACAACGGACAGACTTTTATTCAGAGCTGTGGGCCTGGCACGGCATTTAGTCCAACTCAGCTGGTCTGCGACTACAAGTACAAAGTGAATTGTGGAGCAGCATCAGGCCAAGGTGAGTTCGAGCTTTAGTTTCGAAAGAGCGTTCCCCAACTAACACAAGCCCAGGTGAAGTGAAAGGTACCTCGGTTGGCCTTGAGTGTCCACCAGGTGTTCGCGATCCAGTTCCCTATCCCAACGACCAATCAAAGTACATCATATGTGAAACAGGTGTGCATCCACGATTGGAGCAGTGCCTGCCAGGTTGGGTATTCAATGCCCATAGCTTGAGCTGTTCTGTGAGTGGGGCTTCCTCTGCCTCTGCCGATTATTCTTGTAAGTTGAAGTCCACGTATAATATATGTTTATGCACGGCTTTGCTTAGTCCATATGCTTCTCATTTGGGGATCCCTTTTCATCTTTTGCTCTTCATACGCTTCCAGCAGCTTGTTTGCTTGTCTTGCCTATAATCCTAATGAATCCTCTCAGCTGCCGTTCAGTTCAGCGGGCTACTTTGCCCGGGAGGCGTCGACGGTCTGTTTGTTCATCCGTTTGATCAAACCAAGTTCCTCAACTGCAAGGCGGGAAAGACTGCTGTTCAGAGTTGCTCTCCTGGTCAGGTGTTTAGCATATCGAACGGATATTGCCAACCCAAGACGCAGCTGTTATACACAGATTATGTGGCTTACTTTGTCTCTCAGATAAGCATCGAATATTGTAAGTTTTCTATAGCTTCATAAGCTCTTCCAAGCTCCAGCGTCTTGTGTCTCTTCAGCTCTGATGCTCACTAGCTGTCCGGCGGGAACGGATGGTGTTCACCTCTATCCGTACGATGCGGGCAAATATATTCGCTGTACAGCAGGAGAGCTTTCAATCATAAGTTGTGGAGAAGACCTAGCTTACAGCTTCATTAAGAGTGCTTGCCGTCCAAGTGGACAAGTGACTCGAGCCGAAAGAGTGAAGTTCTTTTCAGAGCTCAGTTTCCAGGGAGGCAGCTATAGGTATACAGATAGCGAGGCATTTCAATCTGCATTGAAATCGTGTCCAGCTGATCTCCGTGGCAACTACGCCTATCCCTTCCATGCGGGCCATTACGTGCTTTGCCAGAATGGTCTATTACAGGTGGTGTCGTGTCCAGCGGGTTCTGTTTATAGTCTATCTACAAAGAGATGTTCGGCTCGTCAGCAGCTCTCCCCCCACGATTTTCTGGATTATGCTTACATAAACGTTCAACTCTCTAGTAAGATCTAGATCACGTGTGTCCTTGTTCTCGTGATTTTTATTACTTTTTCTCCTTAGCCAACTTTATGCAAGACCTCACAACTGTTACCTGTCCTGCAAATGCCCAGGGTTACTATCTTCATCCTTTTGACTGTACCAAATACATAAGTTGCCGAGATCAGCAGACCTCCATTGAGAGCTGTGAAAGGGGCGAGGTCTTCAGTATCTCTCGTAGACTTTGTGTGGCCAGAGATCAATTAGTAGCTCCCTATGATCGAGTGGAGTTTCTAACGGACACGCAACATGAGTTCAGTCAGGAAAATGTAGCTCATCTGGGTCGCGAGCTCCAAACCAATGGTAATGAAGATGTAGTCTGTCCCCCTGGAGCTAGTGGAGTTCAACCCCATCCACACGACTGCACCAAGTTCCTGAATTGCGCCAATGGGCGGACTTTTATTCAGGACTGTGGACCTGGAACAGCCTTCAGTCCATCTCTATTAGTCTGTGACTTCAAAGATAAGGTGGACTGTAGACAAGGCTACTTGTATACCGGTCAAAGCAGGAAGAATTACGGTGGTGGTGTCACCGGCGTGTTTGAGGGTCATCAAGGTGGGTCATCAATCGGAGCATCTGGTGAATCAACAAGTGGGTCATCAGCCGGACCAAGCTGTCCAAGTGGAGCTCTGGGTTACGTGTTCTATCCTGATGATCCTTCAAAGTATGTTATATGTGGAATTGGGGTGAAACCACGTTTGGAGCAATGTCCACATGGCGAGATATTTGATAGGCACAGCTTGATCTGCACTCCCACTGGAAGTTCTTCGTCTCACACAGATTTCACTTGTAAGTTATAATTTATTCTATATACGAATCGCTTTGCTTAGTTCATACGCTTCTCATTTGGGGTTTCGGTCTCATCTATTGCTCTTCATGCGCTTGCAGTTGCTTGATTCCTTAATTGTCTTGTAATCGTAACGAATCGTCTTAGCTGCTGCCCGACTCAGAGATCTACTCTGTCCAGGAGGTGTCGAGGGTCTGTTTGCTCATCCGTTCGATCAAACCAAGTTCCTCAACTGCAAGGCGGGAAAGATCGCTGTCCAGAGCTGTATTCTTGGCAATGTCTTTAGTATATCAAAGGGATATTGCCAGCCCAAGACGCAGCTGGTATACACAGATTATGTGGCCTACATTGTTTCTCAGATAAGCAACGAATATTGTAAGTGCCATTCCATTCTCAGCGCCTCATATATTCAGAGTATTCCTTCCCTCAGCTCTGATGCTTACTCGTTGTCCGGAGGGCACGGATGGTCATCATCTCTATCCGTACGATGCGAGCAAATATGTTCGCTGTGCTGCGGGGGGTGAGCTCTCTATCCAAAATTGTGGAGAGAGCATGGCTTATAGCTTTATTCAACGCGCTTGTCGTCCAAGCGGTCAATTAACACGAGCCGAAAGGGTAAAGTTCTTTTCAGAGCAAAGCTTACAGGAGGGAAGTTATAGCTACACAGATAGTCAGGCATTTCAATCTGCATTGAAATCGTGTCCAGTCAACCTTCGCGGCAACTACGCCTATCCCTTCCATGCGGGCCACTACGTGCTTTGCCAGAATGGTTTACTGCAGGTTGAGTCCTGTCCAGCGGGCTCTGTTTACAGTCTATCTACAAAGAGATGCTCGGCTCGCCAGCAGCTCTCCTCTCATGATTTCCTGGATTACGCTTATATAAGTGGTCAGCTTTCTAGTAAGAACTATGAGATTATTTTTTGGCTTCTATGCAATCCTCATTGGTATTCCCTTCATAGCTAACTTTATGCAAGACCTCACAACTGTTACGTGTCCCGCAAATGCTCAGGGTTACTATCTTCATCCCTTTGACTGCACCAAGTACTTGAACTGTCGCGATCAACAGACTTCCATTGAGAGCTGTGACAAGGGCGAGGTCTTCAGTATTTCTCGAAGACTTTGTGTGGCCCGGGATCAATTGGTAGCTCCATATGATCGAGTGGACTATCTGACAGAGACACAGCATGAGTTTTACCAAGGCAATCAAATAAATCAAGAGGATCGCGAATTGCAAACTGATGAACAGACTGGCCATGGTAATGAATACATTTTCTGTCCGCCTGGAGCTAGTGGAGTTCGGGCGCATCCGTATGACTGCACTAAATTCCTAAACTGCGCCAATGGACAGACATTTATTCAGAGCTGTGAACCTGGAAAAGCGCTTAATGCAGTAAACGGAGTTTGTGATTTTATTGAAAAAGTGGATTGTTCGGGCAGAACTAAGGAAACGCTGCCCCCATCTAACATCATTTACAATCCAAATGCTATTTCTGACACTGCGGACTCGTATCGTTTGGTCTGTCCCGATCAGGTCTATGGTCTTTTTGCACATCCCTTTGATGCTCGGAGCTATATATACTGCTCGGAGGGTCACACAGTTGTCAGACAGTGTCCGGCTAGTGAGGTGTTTAGTCTCTCGCGTAGCTATTGCTTGCAAGGAGAGCTTGTGCCTGTTACGGATCGTGTGGCCTTTAACTATGCAGAAGAGCATTTGGAATGTGAGTTCGGTGATTTGGGGAATAACTTAAAGAAGTCTGCTGATAATCTTCTTCCCCTAGCAGTTGTTAGCTGTCCGCATGGTGCTGTGGGCAATTACGCTTATCCCTTCGACTGCACTAAGTACTTGAGCTGTGGAGAGGGCTTGACGCGTTTGCAGAGTTGCCCCGATGGCCTACATTTCAGCCTATCTCTTCGTCGCTGCCAGCCTGTGGAGCAAGTGCAGCGCTCTGATCGCGTTTACTTGCTGAACGAACTGCGCATATTCTACGAATGGTGGCAGCAGATGCATCGTCTGAGCAGAAGCACTACGATAAATTGTCCCTATGGTTTGATCGGAAAATATCAGCATCCAACAGAGCCGAACAAATATATCAACTGCGCATCTCACAGTGCACAGGCGTTCATTTATAGTTGCCCTGTGGGTCAGGTATTCAGTGTGTCACACCGTTTGTGTGTGCCAGACAGTCAGGTGCCCGAGTACGATCGCTGTAGCTACCATCAGGACACCTCCAGTTGGATAGATCTGCGCTATGGTTACTAACAATCAGTTACTCCAAATCTCTTATTTACAAAATTATAATTATAAACCTTAACTCTTACAGACAATCGTGAGTCGAAGGCCTATGTGCAGCCCAGTCATGGACCTGCTGATCAATTTGCCCGTGGATCGGGAGTTAAGACAACTGTTACGGCCAGTGGCAATCGCTGGAGTAATATGAATATGGATCGCCCAGCAGGCATAGGCTTTGGCCAGCCTCAGTCGAATGGCTGGTCGGGCCAAGGCAGCTTCTATCAGCAACAGGCGCCCGCACAGAGCGTGCTCTATGTGGAGGGTTCATTGCTGCCCAATCGTAATTATCCACCAACTACTCCAAATGCCATCTATAAAGCACCACTTGCGCCCATGTCGCCCAACACAGGCAATGTAGAGGCAGTTGCTCCATCGCCACGACAGAATTTCAGTCGCTCGCATTGGCCACATAGACCCTACAATCCTACTCTACGTGGACAGCGACCTCTAGATCTAGATGACTATCAACCGGAGCCGGATCAGCTACCTAGTGAAACGCGTCGCGATCAATTCCATTCTCTTCTACCCACTCTACTCTCCAATCACAATCCCACTCCTCATGTCCACTTACGACCCAGTCCAATAGCGGGTCAGCGACCCT
This sequence comes from Drosophila navojoa, assembly GCF_001654015.2. The sequence continues at coordinate 88,504 of NW_022045895.1, forward strand.
TAGACCTTGAGTACGAGCCCGATGAACAAGACAGAGCGCCTGCTAATTCGTTCCTCCCGTCAAATCAAAGTCCTTCTCATGGCCCACGCCATCCGGTGGCCGATGAATCAAATTTATTTGGTGGCCTGCAACCGCCTACTCCTCCACCTCATGCCCCTGGCTTTAAGCCAATTTATTTACGGCCAAACAGCACATCAGGCCAACGACGCTTAGACCTTGATTATAATCCAACTCCAAGTCAGCCTTCTACTGGCTTTAATCCCAGTCACCTACATCCGATCTCGCATGCTCCGGCTTTACCAGGACAGCGACCAGTAGATCTAGACTATGTACCCGATTCGGATTCGGATACTGAAACAACTGTTGATCAATCGAATCCTACTTATCCCGAAGCTCCTGCTCGAGTCCCTACTGTGCCTGCCAACCACAGTCCCACTTATCGTGGCCAGCCCCAGCCTGAGGATGATGAATCGAATCTCTATGGCGGCTTGCAGCCACCCACACGACCCAACTTACCAGAGTCCACAACAATTCCTACCACTAGCACGACTCGTTCGAATTTGCGCACGTTCCCTATTTACCCACCTGTGCTCAATGCCACGCCTGTCCTTCATCCACACTATAGTCCATCCTATGCGGGTGTGGCGCACTCACATAATACCTCCTGGCAGAAGGTACCACCGCCTAACCAAGTGCCCGATCTTTTCAATGATCAGGATGAGTATGACGATGCAGATTATGGTGATGAGACAATTACCACCACTGAGCGAAGTGCTTTAAAGCCACCTCCGTTTAGCCACAATTTCTACAATCCAACACAAAGTGCTGCGGTAGCGCCACCCTCCAAGGATGCTCTTAACGAAGCGCTGCGCTTGATGCTACGCCCCTATTTCAATCATAGTGGGAATGTTAAAGCAGATTCAGTCCATCTCGCTGAAGCGGCCATAGCTTCGGCTATTGTCAAACCTCCGATTAGCACCACGACCCAAAAAACTACCCCTGGGGTTAGACATACGCCCGACGATGACGTTGAAATGATTGTGGCTGGCGAGCAGGCGAGCCTGGACATTGACTCTGACGATCCCTCTGTTGTTCCAGATGCTGGTGAAACGGCGCGCACTGAACAGACCATAAATCCCACTACTTACGCATCCCGCTACGACACCACTGACTTTCAACGTGGCACGCGACGAGTGGACATCAACGACAGCAGTACAAATGCAAATCTGAATCCAAATCCTCAATCAAATACGAACAATTGGCATAGTCGTGAATTCCATAGGCGCCATCCAAATATGCCAGATCCTTTCGAGAAACCGCAACACCATCACCACCACCCACACCACCACCATCACGGTCCTCATCCCCACCAGCACAGCCCCTCCTACCATGCCAGACATCCCAATTTACCCAATCCTTTCAATCCCATCAACGAGGAGCATAAGTCTACGACCAAAACAAAGTTTGAGTCCGACCCTAACACGGAGTTTGAAGTAGGGGACTTTCTGCCTAATCCAAATGCAGAAGCCACCACAACATCTGAAATTAACTTGCGTACCGGATTTTCTGACGAACCCTGCGAGTTTCACTGCGGTGGGGGCAAGTGTGTAAAACAATCAGAGGTCTGCGACGGAGTCAATAACTGTGGCAATCGAAGGGATGAGAGCCAGTGCGAGCATCTAGGGTACCAGGTGCGATTGACAGGTGGTGAAAGTCCACATATGGGACGCATTGAAGTCAAAGGTGAGTAGGACTGAAAAATAGCTGAGAAACAATTCCCCACATCTAAATATTCAACCATAGGGTATTTTCTAATGTATTTAAATATTCAATCGCAAAAGATTTCTCTCAAAATTTAGCCAAGAATGAAACCACAAGGGATATTAAATCTAGCCAAGTATTAAACCGCAATTCAATTGTATAAATGTAGCAAAGAATCCAACCACAAGGGATATCCTTACAGCAAGCAAAGTATTTAATCACAAGGAATTTGTGAATAATTTTAAATAAGCCAAGTATTCCACCACAAGGTTGATCCCAAATTTGTCCATAGCCCTAGCCAAGTATGGCACCATTTGAATTATGCCAAAGCCATGTCAGGTATTCAATCAGGTTTTTATTACAGTAAATGGTCAATGGGGCTACGTTTGCGATGATAAATTTGGTCTACCCGATGCGGATGTCGTTTGCCGTGAGTTGGGCTACAAGATGGGCGCTTCGGAGGTGCGTGGCAATTCATATTACGAGCCCACCGAGCGCAACTTCAACTATGTGATGGATAAGCTCGAGTGTCGGGGCAATGAGACGAAGTTGAAGGATTGCGATTTTATGGGCTGGGGCGTGCACAACTGTGCCGTTGACGAGGTGGCGGGCGTGGTCTGTAAAGTGCCCGTGCTAAAGTGTCCCAATAATTCGTGGCTCTGCGAGGCCTCCAAGGAGTGCATACCCCCTGCCTTTGTCTGCGACAATACGGTCGACTGTGCGGACAAGTCGGATGAGAGTGATGCTGTTTGTAAGGTAAATAGAGCTCATCTGAGACTGATAGTTTTGGTATAATTCATTGGCTCTTTACAGGCACCCATTGAGTACCGTTTGGAGGGTGGGCGCAGCTCGCTTGAAGGTCGCTTGGAGGTAAAGTACCACGGCGTCTGGGGCAGCGTTTGCGATGATGATTTCAATGTGCGGGCAGCGCAGGTGGCTTGCAATAGCCTGGGCTACTATGGAGAAGCAGTAAGTGGAAGGCAACCCCACTAGAGTTACATTAACTCCATACCTGACCGCTCTCTCTCTCTCTCTCTCTCTCTCTCTCTCTCTCTCTCTCTCTCTCTCTCTCTCCCTCTCCTAGAAAATCGAGAAGAACATATTCGGCCCAGGCAGCGGACCCATCTGGCTCGATCAAGTGATGTGCCTGGGCAACGAGACGAGCATCGACCTGTGCCGCCACTGGAACTGGGGCGAACACCATTGCAATCATACGGAGGATGTGAGTCTGCGCTGCACTGCGGGCCCGCCGCCGAGACAGGCACGTCAACGCCTTCGTCTGCAAGCATTAAGTAAGGATAAGTCCGCCGGTTCGGCTAGCAACATTAGCCTATCGGATATCGGGCTCTGGGAGAGATCGAGCAAGGCGCTGCGCACACCAAGACGTTGCGGCATCTTCAAGGACGATCTGTTCGATGAGTTCCTGCATCCCGAGCAGCGTGTGGTCCAGGGCAATGTGGCACGTCGCGGCCGTCATCCGTGGCAGGCGACGATAAGGACACGTGGGCGTGGCGGCATCTCCAGCCACTGGTGTGGTGCCGTGGTCATCTCCAAGAGGCATTTGCTAACAGCCGCCCATTGCGTCTACGGACATCCGAAGGGCGCGTACTTTGTGCGCGTGGGCGATCACTACGCTAACATAGCGGAACACTCGGAGGTGGACTCGTTCATAGAGACCTGGTATACACACGAACAGTTCCGCCAGCCCACCCACATGAACAACGACATTGCTCTGGTGGTACTCAAGACACCATTGAAATTCAACGATTACGTGCAGCCCATTTGCCTGCCAGAGCGTGGTGCTCCTTTGCTCGAGAATCGCACCTGCACCATCTCTGGCTGGGGCTCCATTAAATCGGGCGTGTCCAGTGAGTAGCTCGCTCTATCTCTTTCCCCCTTCGTTAGGGTATTAATCGATCCTGTTATCTTGCAGCTCCTTCTCAAGAACTGAGAGCTGCGCAGTTGCCCATTTTGCCGGATACGACGTGCAAGCAAATGAATGTCTATGGCGATGCTATGACGGAGGGTAAGTGATGGAGTGACTGAGCGAATGATGGAATGAATGACTTGTTGATAACCGACATTTTAATCTATTTAGGCATGTTCTGCGCCGGCTCCATGGACGCAAGTGTCGACGCCTGCGAGGGTGACTCTGGCGGTCCACTTGTCTGCTCTGATGAGGGTAAATCCATAGTGAGTTGAGATCAGTGTAGTTCGTTAGTAATCCAATTTTCTTTCTAGATGGCGAAACACTGTATGGCATCATATCTTGGGGTCAGCACTGCGGCTATCAGAATCGTCCCGGTGTCTATGTGCGCGTCTGTCACTATGTGGACTGGATCTACGAGAAGATCAACCAAAGCTTGCGGCGCTTGAAGTAGCCCCGGACTAAACTTTCTAAAATAAAGCTAATTATTTTTATGGCAACACCTTAAAATAGGCAATGGAAATTGTCTTGTAAAGGGGTCGACAAGGGCACGCACGTAGGCTAAGCACACATAATCAATGCTAATAAAACGCACAACAACACGATAATAACAATAATAAAGATGCTCAGCAAATTTAATTCACATGTCGACTCATTCCACACGCTTTACAGCTCCCTTCCAATCTACGCTTTACATTCATTGCCAGCCTTAAGCTGCTCTCTCTCTGTCTCTTTCTATATATTCACTCGGTTTTGTGGCTCAGCCAATTGAACGATCACACACACTCTCACACGAACACATATAAACGTACTCTCAATTGTCAAAAGCTGTCGTTGACAAAAGGGGTTCCAGGGGCTTGGCTCGTTCGCATTGTGCGGGTGCGAGTGATGCGCATTAAAAGCTCGACAATTAACTTAATTAACTAATGATCAACGCGAGCTACGCAGCGTACTGAACGAAAGAGTGCAATTGCTCTAATATGTGCATTTCACTCACACTCCTGCCCCGCCAACTCTCATCACTCGCCTCGCGCTCAGACTCTCGCTCTCTTCTGTTTGGAATGGACGACATTCCAGGCAGCCTCTCTTCGCTAACGGCGATTTACTGGCAGTTGTGAGTGGCATTTCATAAAGCGCAGTCGTCGTTTGTTCTTTCTCTCCTTTCGCGGCTCAGTCTTACGCTTATCACACACACGCAAACATACAGTGCAATGTTATTGAAATCTTTTGCATTGTGTGTGATATTTGGCATTTGCTGGTCGCACAGCGTTGCCAATAATTTGGATCACTATGTTTACGGATCATTGGATGGCAGCACAAGCACAGAACGCATCAATGCAGCCGTGCGTTGCGTTAACGTTAAGCCACAAAGCTCAGTGGATCTGCAGCAGGTGAGCGGGATTAGAGCAGGAGAGAGAGAGTGAAATTCAAGATTCTGCAAAATGGGCGCTGGTTCAGTTCAGGGCTGGAAATGAACAAACTGAACTTGAATATGCAAATCGTTAATCTGTAGATAATTAAATAATAGTATATATAAGTAAAATAAGTTAGTATTTATTTGAATTAAGTATATGCTATCTGATATTTATTTTATATAAAATAATGAAATTATTAAGGTATATATTATAGCATAATATTTGCTCAACTATATAAAAGACATCAGAAAAATGTCATAATGAATCTAATTAGATTATAATTTCTTGAACTTCTTTCATAATTATTGACTTGATGTTGATTCAAAATAACAAATTGTATTGAATAACTCGTTCGAACTCTTTTCGTTGTTTTGGTAATCCAATTAGGGCTGATTTGTGCTAATTAACCCTTTTGACTATGTAGGGCATAAGTCAACTTTGTTTGCTGAGTGCTGTCCAGACGGTTTGTCTGTCAGGCAGTGGGTGACTCGCTTAGTCAGCGTTTCGTTGCCACTGTTCCAATCCCACTGTCCCACTGTCCGCATGCGGGCTGCTAATTGACAAGACTCGCATATGTATTTACATGGATATATACATACATACATGTGTGTGTGTGTGTGTGTATGCATGTGTGACATAGTTTATTGATTAAAATTAAATTATTGTAAAATTTGTTGACACACACAAATTAAAATGTCAACAGCCAATATGAAAGAGTTGCAAATGAATCGAAAAAAACATATACCATATTTACAATTCCATTGCAGATAATGGGCCTTTGGTACGGCAGCGAAATCATAATGCACAGTCAAGATTTTCCAGGCGTGTACGAGTATGATTCATGCGTCATCATCCATCTGACCGATGTTACTGATCAAGTGAGTTCGAATATTTTGTTTACAGTTCGCATATTTATTTACCCTTTCCTACAGGTGCAAGCCAGCTACAATAACAACAATTATGGCTACACTGGCTACTACAACAATCGACAACAAATGCAGAACAACTATCGCACCCTGACTAGCACGCCCACATATCAGGAGCACGACAACGAATATAACCGTCGGGCGCAGCAGCAGAACATGAGGTATCTGCGTCTCGTGTGGAGCGAGCGAGACAACAATCTGGAGTACACATTCAACTACACGGCAAATGCGCCGAATGTCTGGTCGAATATTGGCGATCAGCGCGGCAGTCTGGCCACACTGAACTCGTACACCCAGTTCACAGGCACAGTGCAGGTGGGCAAGGCGGTCAACGACCACCTGGTGTTGACCTTCTGCGGCAACGACGTTAAGAGCTCCATATACACCGTGGTGCTCACACGCAACCGTTTGGGTCTCAGCAATGAGGTGAGTCCTAGTCTTTAGACATGGATGCTCTGGAGATGGAGTTAAGTTTGGTCTATACTTTATATATTAATGGAAACAGCTTTGTCTCTATGAATAGAGTATTTTACAGTTCTTACTCCTAGCCATAACTTACATCTATATTGCTCTCTCTCTCTTCCCTTCGCTCTGTCTCTATCTCTTGCTATTTGCCTTTCTCTCTCTAGGAGCTGCGCAGCGTCCACAACATGCTCTCTCGCCGTGGCCTCAACACGGAGACCATTCGCAAGGTCTGCAGTGGCTCGGCTCGCCTGATCGTTGGTCTGCCGGCGCTGTTGCTGCTGCTGCTGTTGCCGCTGTTGGCCGGCAGGGGGCGTTGCCATTGAGTGGGATCGTCTGGTGCACAGGAACCGCATTCCAGCCATACTCTATGTTAATTTATGCCTAATCGACTTACTTAAGCCACATGGAATACAGTCACAGCTCGATTAACCAATTCTCTCTAGTTTCGATGCCTTAATTGCTCTTGTCTTGTTCCAATTAAACTCAATTAGTTAGCTAACTAACCGCTTGGCCTACCCTCTGCCCTTGTCTGCTCTGCTCTGCTCTCTGAACGTCGCGACGTCTAACTGTGTGTGGGCGTTAAATGTGCTTTTAATTCAATTATCAAATCGTTACAAACATTGTTTTCTTCTAACTTTTGATTCCCACGCCACGGCCGCAAAGTAGGCAACGAAAGTTTTAATAAAAGCAACTGTTCCCGCTTTATAGATAGGAATTCACTGTGAGATAGTGCATCTGTAAGTCGCATATGTCCGCTTTAGCTGCGTCGCTTAGCTGATAAGTTGGAGCAGTCAAGTATGTTTACGGGGGTAGTCTGAAAAGTTGAGCATATACGAGGGTAGTCTCAAACATTTACCATATAACAAAAAGTATATCTATATATATATATATATTTATGTATTTTATATAATAAAAAAATAAACCATTAATTTCTCTTCAATTTTTTGCTGTTTTTGGTTCATTATATATTATAAATTTTATATTATATTTTTTCTTTCTCTCTTATTGTGTTTGTTTCACTAGTGTCTACACTTTTTGCTGGATCTTAAGTAGACATAAATCTCTTAAGAGTTTATGCTATTATATCTAGCTGATTTCCATAATGCCTAAAGAAAGAAAATAAGGTAGGCTAACTAAGAGTACAGAGTATCACGTCGTCTGGCATTGGCAACGTCTAGCATATTGTTTAGATCTTGAAGATATGTATTGGTTTTTACTGGTTTTCAAGATTAAACTTATCAAAATAACCAAAAACCATGCCCTAGTAACAAGCTTTCGCCGTGAAATCTAATCAGAGATGGAAACAATTTTCGGCTTAGAGGTATATGATACATACATATATATTTATACGTATATATATATATATATATGTATATAAACAATATCTTATCGTTAAGCACACGCGTTTAAAGGCTATAGTCTGGCGAGTTTTATACTTGTTTTCGTTAGCTTTCTATTTATAATATTATTTTCTTTCTTTCGCTTTTTTGGGGACTGTTCCGATTCGCTTATCACTTATCGCTCGATTATTGGCAGGTTCATTTTCGGCCAAAGATTCGTAAACAAGCGGCTACCTTCCATGTGGAAAGTTTTTCTTGAATTGATAGGCCCTTGCAGCACCAGGAGACAACGTGTCGACTCTTATCGGCCCAGAGGGCCGACTACTACGAATCGAATGCGAACCCCCTGCGCTCAATGGGATGCCACCCTTGAACTTCGAATGCTTGCCCATTATTATTGTTGTTCACTATTTATTATTTAATTCATTATTATTATTATTATTGTTGGCATTAAGCACACGCTCTTTCTAGTTTTTTATGATTGCATTTTTTTTTTATTTTTTTTTTACAAATTGACTAAGCAGCTCACTTGAGCCCGCGACGCTCTGACTGCATTGATAAGGTAAACAAACAAAAACAAAGGCAACGTCACACGTAGACGGCTCATGAACAATAATTATACATGATGTCAACATAGATATACCTAAGGCCTGAACACGCTCTGAACAGCTGTTCAAAATCGAAGGGGCTATGAAGGAAGGCGGGAATGAAATGGAATATCTGCAAGCGGCTTTGCTTAGTGGACAAAAACTTTCCTATAATTTCTCAGTTGTTTATAGAATAGTTGAAGTTCTCTTGAAAGCCAAATTCTTAAAGGCCCATTTGGTTTAGATCTACACTGTGTAGAGTTAGGAACTTCAGTTGTAAATTGATCTTGTAGGAGAGGTCAAGAAGCAGCTGGGAAAAATATCTTAGCACATGTAGCTTGAACCTAGGACAAAGTACTTAAGACAAAGCTCTGTGGCCAAAGGTACTCAGATAACGGCACTTAGAGAAAGATCGTCTGATACGGATAGTTAAATAAAAAATTTATAGATAAAGATCTCAGGTAAACAACATGTAGACAAAGTTCTTGATTAAATAGTTTAGGAGTTGTAGATATCTGAATAAGGAAAAAGACAATAAGGGTACTTGACTGTTTAAGTAGTATAAGTAGACCATAGTAGACCATAACTGAGGGCCTTGCTAAATAGACAGTGAGACAAGACTTGATGGGCTATGAAGGTGTTCACTGAACTGCCATTAGATTATTATTACATAGATCAAGTATGCATATTATTTAATATGTACTTCATATAGACATCTGACAGATCAGCTTCGGATTTTTTTTTTTTTTTAATTGACACGTCAGAATGTAGATCGAACTCACGATCAGTTGGCATGTTCAAGTAATCAGAAATTAGGTCGAAATAATCCTCTGATTAAAATCTAAAACGTAGGCGTATCCGTTGATAGCCAGCTGAACCTGCAGCTGAACTTAACTATTATTCAATAGACTACTATACTTAAAGTGTAGATCTCTGGATTTAATTGAAAATCTGATTGACATCTGGTGACACCTGCCATATATGTATATATCAACTCTATTCTAAGTTACATGTTGATCAATTATTATAGATCTTGAGTAGGTCTATCGGGATAGGAAAGAAGCTAATATAATGTTTGGGTCAGAGATAAGTATTTAAATACGCAAAGCTCTTGGTATTGATTGATCAGTAGCTTAACAGTTCACTTAGCCTTAGACCGTTATATAGAATCGATAGAGTGTGAATGCAATCGTTGGCATATGTGCCAAGGATAGATGAATATCTGGCAATGCATTTCATATAGAGCAGCTAAATGCTTAGACGATCATCGATAGACGAGCTGCATCAGCTCTCGAGAATTCACATGTCATTCACATCTCCGGGATCTTCGAGTCAGCCTTTGGCAATCGCGTGAATTGTCGCTTGGCGTTAATTATGTCAATTATGCGAGCTTTGCGTCAGTTCTAGCACCGATCTACTTATAATATATATATATATAGTACTTAGTCGATGACGACTTTGCACTTTGAGCTGCGCACATGGAAGTAAGTGAGCCAGCGCCCCTCGGTCACCTGTGCATTGAGCTGAGCTGAATGTAAATAAAACTGTGTCGCAGTTGCAGCGGCCGATTATTCGTACGCATCATAAACTAATCAATTAATAAAGCCAACTTCAAAGAAAAGGAAAACACAATAAACGAATGTAAATGAAAGCGATAAGCGATAAGCGCGAACTAGACAAAACACAAAACACAAATGCCAACAAAAAAATGTTGATAAGCCGTCGAGCTATAAAAGCAGCGGCGGTTGCTACACAGCTAAACAGAAACGTTTCGCCAGTGGAGCGATCTCAACGAGAAATACCAAATATATACGAAAAAGGAACTACATATACATATACCAACACATAAATACCAAAAATGTCAGCTGCAAATAAAGTGAATTACTTGGTCGGCGCTACGTCGCGTTACATTGCCGGACGGCATGCCGTGCAGACGGTCTACTGGCGCACCTCCTCCGGACCCGATTCCCGCATGCTGAAGACGAAGAAGACGTGCGAGTTCGATCGCAGCTCCAAGGCGCCGCAAAGCGTGCGAATGCAGCGATACAATCGCAGCTTCATCAACAAGGAGTAGCAAAGCCCGCCACGAACAAAACTTATATAGTTCCTACATTGTATATACATATATTTCGATTAAGGTATATTTATTGAGCGAAAAAAAGAGGAAAACAAGCAAGAACACAAATATGAAATAAACTTAGAATTAAGCTGAAAAAAAAAACAAACTAAATAGTCATTCGCTTACGTTATTTGAGAACTGCTGATAGGATTGCTTATATGCGTCATCGATGCGACGCTTTGAGCATGGGTTCAAAGCATGTCGAGTGTGTGGCATGATTGGAGGAGCTGTGTCAACGCCTCTGACACAGTTAGATAGCGTGAGCACAACTGTACTTTTTTCTTAGAGAACCGAGGAATTGCCTATTTATATGGAGCTTTCATTGAAGATTGAGGTGAGTGCTATTCAGCTTTGACCAGATATTACTGAATGTACGGTAGTACTCTATGTAGTCTATATTCTATATATGGAATATATGTGTTATCTGCTGACTTGAAGTATCTGATATTAAACTCTATCTAATCTTATTGAACTCTATCTACTCAGCTTTATAAGAGTATAAAGAGCCGAGCATAGGCGTAAGTACGGGGCAAGTACATTATCTCCGAATTTCAAGTTCACAAAATCAATACCGAGTCTATATAAATATTTAATTTGATTTCTTTATTAGACGCGTGAGCTAATATAAAATTAAAAGTGATTTAATATGAAGCACTCACACACTTTTCAGAGCTTTCCCATATAGTCTCAAAACACATTCTCCATCTTCTCTTTAATTTATGTATTTTTATTTAGTTTTTATATTTATTACATACATTGAGTTCTCATTTATTTATGTGTGTGATGTCGTATGTATACGTGTATATATGTATATATATATATATATATATATACATACATATATATATATATATATACATACATACATATATATATGTATATATATGTTTGTATTTTGTATTTTCTGTATATATATTTTGTTTTGTTTTTATTTTTGTGTTTATTTCATATTAAGTTTTATAATTTCGTTTTAGATATCGATCGTACTTAATTTGTATAGTATATTTAGCATTTAGTTAATATAATTCTGTCTCTCCTTCTTTCGCTTTTGTCGTGGGTGAAATGTTTTTTTTTCTTTTCTTGTTTTTGTTTTTGCTTTTCTTCTTCTGCTTCGTTTGAAGTATTTTTTTAATTTAATTGTTTACTTAAAATTACAGCCTTTATAAATAATTATTTTCTTCATGCCTTGCCAGAGCCTAATCTCTGCATTTGCACTGCTTCTTCTTCTCCACCTCCTTCTTCATTTTTTTTGTTTTTATTTATTTTTTTTAATATGCATTTGCTTTATACTTCATATTTCGCTTGACATTGTACTACGTATCCACTTTTCTTTTATATTTCTTTTACTCTGTAATTTTTCTATATATATAGATTTTTTTTTTTGGATTTTTGAATAATTTGCACACATGTATACATATTTATATATATGTACATATATAATAGTTATCTAAATATATATTCATATAGATTTCTTCGACAATTTCAGTTGGGCTGATTTTTATTCATTTATTTTTTATATTTTTTTTTGTTGTGTTGTGTAGTGTAGTTGCTTAAATACCCGCTCACAAAGTGAATATGGCGTATATTGGTTTTATATTTATTTTTTTGCACACGGAAGTTTTTGTAGTTGTACACATTAAAACCCACGAAAAAGTGTTTGTTTTTATTTTTTTTTTCTTTGGTTTCTGATGCTTGGAATATGTTTTTAATTTTATTTTTTAATATTTTTATTAATTGTTATTATTTACCTAACTCAATTCACACATTGAAAACAGTTTTATCGTTTATCTCAAAAGAGAAAAATATATATTAATTATTATCTTTAATATTTCTTTTTGCTTTTTTTTTTTTTTTTTTTGATTAAAAAATATTGCAGCTCCAAATTGTAATACTTCGTTTATCATAATTATTATTATGAATATTTATTTTAAATATTTTGTATATTCTTTTAGACAGCTGTACTTGAAGCTAGCATAGAACAGAGTAGATCTCGATCTATATGCCTCTCCATAAACTGCTTTCATCGTACCCCCAATGCAAGCTAAACCAATTCCATTCTATGCCAGTTGGTTGGATATATATGTATATATATTTATGTATATCCATATATATATCCAGATATATTCAGTTTGTTAAAACCCGAATCTTGATCTGTGTTTTCTTTTGTTATTGTATTTTGTAAGTGTGTCTTGGGTTTCTTGTATTTCTCATATGTATTACGTATTGGATGTATTTATATACATATATGTATGTATATATATATATTATGTAGTTTGTAGTTGTATCTCTTGTATATATAGACTCGTGTGGTAAATTTTTAGCTAGAGCTTGTTTTTGTCATACGGAAGAATTTGGATACATTTCAATATTTTTTTTTTCTTAATTTTTTTTTTTTTTTTTTTTTTTTACTGTGTTTGTAGCTAAAAGTTAGAATTTGTCTAGAAGTTTTGTTTTTGCTAATCTTTGATATTATTTTTTCCATAGTTCTAACTGGGCATATGTGTGTCGGTGTGGATGTGTGTGTGTGTGTCTTCCGCTAATTATCTAATCTTGTTTAATATTGTTTTCATTACGCAAATTTGCTTCAGCATTTGTTTGAATTTTATAACAAAAATATTCGCTTTGATAGTTGAGAAAATAATATTTTGATTTATCAAATTAATTTGTAATTTATTAATTCGTCAGCAGAAGGATAAATCCCAATAATCTTTAAATAGTAACTCAATAATAATCAAGTCTTCACTTTTAATTTTATTTAAACCTAATATTTCTTTAACTTGTCAGCAGTAAGCAAAATGTTAATAATAAATTTTGTTTCGAATAAATTAATCCATTAAATATATATATATTTTTTTATTTTATTTGTCAGCAGAAGGCAAAAACTAATTAGCTGAATTGCTTGTGAAGTTCGAAAATTAAATTTTGATTTATTAGAAATTAGAAAAATATCATTTGTAGGTTAAATACAATAAATTCTTTGATTTTCTTTCTTTTTTTATTTTTGTATATTCGACTAAAAATACTCAACAATTTTTTTTGTTTACTTGAAACCATTTTAGCTACAATTTATATATATACATATATATGTATATATATATATATATACTTATACAACACTCATATTTTCCAGTTGTTTTTCACCATTTGCCATATAATATATGTTTGTTGTAGTTGTTGTTTCTGTGTTGACTCAAAACATTGCTACGATATTCTCGAAATTCTTTGGTATATATATGTATATATATATGTACATATGGTATGTATGCATTTGTATGTATGTGTATATAAGAAGCAAACTCTCAGAAAATTCGTTTTGCTGACAATAATGATCCAAAAAAGATGAATAGTTTGGGGTTTATTTAAATAGAGCCTCTTTCTTTCTCCATCTATTGCTTTCTCTTCCCACTCTCTGTGATCTTTCAAATGTTTGTAAGACAACTTGTCTCTTTTTTACCTATATTTTTCCTTATTGAAAAGCTTAAAGGCTTCGAATCGCATGGGTGCAATCGTATATTTGATCATTTATCTGTCTGAAGGACTTGTCTCTATTATAAGACGAATATCTTGTCTAATCTCTTACCTCATTTCGCTATTGTCCTCTCAGATAAGTCCTCTATATCTCACTACCTCCCATTCCCCTAGCTGATTCTCTAGCTCCCTCTCGCTCCATCTCTCTCTCTCTCTCTCTCTGCTGTTATATGTTTCAGTTTTACAAAAACTGGATCCTCTGCTGCCGTAATATTTCAACTAAAAACTAAACATTTAATGCGAATATCGAAGCAATTGCTATCTCTTTCTAACGCTTACGTAATGCACCTGTGTGTGGTTTATTTATTTAATTCTTTTTTAACTACTCTTTGATCTATACTCAAAACTATTTCTTGTAGAGTTCGTTGCACGTTTATTGTAATTTTTCGTGGGGAAAGCTACGTCAGACTCTATAGAATCGCTGCTTTGCCCTAACCTCAATTTTGTGTGTGTGTGCCTGGGTATGTGTGTGTGTGTGTGAGTGTAATTTAATCACATTTTCCTCTGTGTATGCGTGTTTTTTTTACTACCATATAATATTGCTCTATAAATTATTATTTATTATATTCGATATTTTTTTTTCTATTTTTATGCTGCCCAGTTTTTTTATTTATAATTTCTTTTTTTTTAATATATATATATTTTTTTATTTGCTGTTTGACTAATAAGTACAATATCATAAAAATAACACTGTATATTTTTCTTGTAAATATAAATATATAATATAATTATATATATATATATATATATATATATATATATATATATATATATATATATATACATATATGCATATATATATCAGGTTTTCCGTTTATTAATTACAAATATAATATATATTTATATATATATCTATATATATGTATATATAATCATATATAAAACGCGCACAAAAAACTGAATTGTTAAATGAAGATTTACTCAATTCTCGTACCAGAAACCCAACCGCACCTATTCAGCTGCCCAGCGGTGTGTAGTTTGCCTGTGTGCGTGCGGCGTTTGGGGAAAATTCGTAAAACACCTTTTTTGGTTGTTTGTTTTTTTATTTAAATTTCGTTTTGGTTTTTTAGTTAAATTTTATTTTTTTTTTAGCGTCAGTCTTGTGTAAATTAAATTTTACTTCAAAAACATTTTAATGCACACACACACGCACGCACGCACACACATAGGCATAGGCAAAGCAATGGGGCGAGTCTATTCAGGGGTTTCTTTAAGCTAGCCACAGGTTTGCGATCGTATAAAAAAATGCCGCTTCTCAACATATACATGCATATACATATACATATATGTATATATATATATATTCATACATATATATTTTATAAAATGTATATACACATACATATAAGGTTTATATTCAATTCACACGTAGATGTTTTTCTTTAAAAATGCATTTTGTTATGTCAAAAAACGATTTTTCGAATTACTTTTAATACAAATATTTGTTGTTTAGACGCCATCGAGATATTGTTCTTGTACATTCATATATATTTATATATATATATATATATATATATATATTTATATATTTTATCTAAATATATGTGTGTGTATTTCAAGTACTTATTTAGTTTTAGAGATATCTGTATTTATTTGTTGGCCCGTAGGCTGCACGGGAAGAGTTTTACTAGAGACAAAAGTGTTTAGAGGCAAATCAAATTTAATTGAACTACATTTAGATTATATAGAGGCTGATTTTCATATATAAATATATGTATATGTATATATGCTAAAGGCGTCCGACTGCATTGATATACCCTTGAAGAGAGTGTGTCTAGAAATTGATATGATAACTTATACAAGTTGTTAGGGAGAGATTATTATATATGTACTATTTGAACTCAGCTCTGGCTGATGTTTTTTAGCTGAAAATTGGCTTAGGATCAGTTGATAAATATAGCAGCCACATATATTAATATCATACACATCAGCAGTTATATATCTGTGTTGTAAGCGATCTTAGCTGAAAGGTGGTATCGCATGACTGGCATATTTTATCTGTATGAACTTTCTATATGACCTCAGCTTTGTATCATCCTGATCTAGCTGATAGTTACCATAGAGTCATCTAATATATTGTGCACTAAAATATTTCAATGTCAGCTCAGGTCAAGGCTCTATAGATTTTCATATATCTTCATTATTTTATAATCTCTCAGCTATCAATTCAACTGCCCTTACAGCGAATCAGTATATATATAGCTTTATAAACTATCTAAATAGTATTGTAACTAATTTACCTATAACATGGATCTCTTCCAGGGTATTCAAGCTTCGGCAGCCCGAAGTTTAATCATATTTTAGAGCTAATTTGACACAACCGTTTATATAATTCAACTATTCGTATATGATTCATTCGAATCCATATAATTTTGCCCACTCTCAAATCAAACATCGAAAAAGATTCGTTGCACGTATTTATGTTTTTGCTTGCCTTTACGTTTGTAGAATTTCATATCGCTTCAACCCGAAAGTATGCTACGAAAAAATTTACTTGCTATGAAATGCGTATACGCCATGTTGTTCATGTGTGTGTAAAAATCATATGGTATATAAAATGTAAATTAAAAGAGAATAAAACAAAGAAAGATTTGAAATTTGTTTCGGGCTCTTATTTATTTGTTTTGACAATTGTTAATTGTGGGTTAACTTTCAAAATTTAGAAAAAACTTCTATACAATATATATATACACGGAAATGGCAACGAATTTAGTACATAATCTAAGCCAAAACAATTGGAATGATAAAAATAGTCTAGTCAATATTATAGACAGAGTGAAATACATGTAGAAGAAACGTAGAAAATTTTGCAAATTGCTTGAGTGGTGGCCAAATTTGTAAAAGGCAATGAATGTTATAGACTTTCATTTAGAATCTTTGATTATTTATAGAAGAACTACGAAATCGGAACGCCAAATTATTGAACCCGAAACCAATTAGATTCGATATTTATACTTCTCTCTGATTCTATACACGAACTATGTCGATATAGATTCTATTCGATTGGGTTTGGGCTACAGTTGAAGCAAAAAGAAGGAGCACATATGTTATTTAGCAAGACCTGAGAGGAGAGTCGAGGTTATGGATTATTGCTTTTTTTTTTTTAGCGGGGTGTCTTCTTGTGGTACATATATATAGATTTATATATATGCAGCGTGCAAATCGTGTTTTCTTGAAAAATTCCTGAAGAAGTTTGGATATGCTTTCGTCTCTCTTGTCTCTCGTTATTTCCCTATTCTCCTGCCTGTCGACTTAACTGATGCTTAGCATTTCCTATTCTCGCTCTCTCTATGCGACAATGCGGGAAACGAAGTAGCGACATGTTGCTACTCTACCTATTAAGGGTCCTAATGGTCCTAGTGCTCAACTCAACGAGTGACGTTAGTCTCTGGTTGTTCTTGTTGTCATTAGATGTTGCTCTTGCAAAGTATCTGCAGCCCATCTGAAACACTGGATTGGCAACGAAATGAACAGAACAATAGTAACGAAAATACAGGGAAACAATGAAACAATTTGAACTGGGAAACAAAATAAACGAAAAAATTATGAAACTAATTTGCAACTGTGTAGATAAGCTGTGTCGTGCTGTGTCTGTGAGAGAGAGTGAGCACCATCAATGCTGCATAAATGATTCTCTTTTCTTATTGGTTATTGCTGCCGAAATGCTGCTGTAGTTGTTGCTGTTCCTCTCATCTTCGTTTGATACACACATTCTTAGCTTGCCCAGCCGTAGCACAGCATGCATCTCGCTTGCTCGCATGCGCGCTGGTGTTCTTCTCTTGACTTGATCTTTTACAGCTACTTCTCAACTACAGCGTGTGTGCCTTCACTTTCGTGTTTACTTTCGCATTTGCTTTTGCTTCAGTCTTCGCGTTCGGTTATAGCACATGGCATTTGCACATTGTTTCTTCCATTTGTCTTCTTCATTTCTCCAGTTGCAGCGCTGCTGGTGCTGCTTCTGCTGCTGCTGTGTCTGTGTGCCGTGTTCTGTATGGCTGTGTGTATTGATTTGCATTGGTTAGACTAGAAGGGAGACACGCATCGAGTTCGACTACATGGACATGCGCCAATTCGTCACAGAGATGTTGTTTTTGCTGTTGTTGCGGTTGTTGTTGTTGGTGCCATCGTCAAACTCCCAAGCTCCGTGTGGCGGCGCATGATGCGGCATCGGTGGCTGAGTTTCTAACGGAAAATTAAAATGGTTCTTTGGAATCGGAAATGAATCAGATTGATGCGGGCAAACGCAAAATAGCAAAAAACGATCAAATTTTGCAACTAAAAAGCAATTGGAAAATAACTAAATAATAAATAAATAAAAAGAATTTGTTCTAGTGTTTTTTATGCATCTTTTTTTTTTTGTTTTTTGCTAAAATTATTTAAGTAGCTGTTGCTTTATTGTTTTCATTTTGCCTTTTTACGTACGATACCCTGAACATATTATGGAAGATCCCTTGCAAAGGATATTTTCGTCTATATGGTATAATAATTATTATTTCGATTATTATTTAACCTGAAGGCATTTCCACAATGTCAGGGTATCTGCTAGTCGGGCACTGCCGATTAGAGCAATCTTAGTTCTCTTTTTAGCTTTATTTGCTGTGTTTCTGTGTGTGTTTGTCTTATACATGTTAAATAATTGTGATGATCATATATATATATATTTATATATAATTATTACAGTTTTTCCATTTAATTGCTGTACTTTTATTTAGGTAGGTTGTTACTTACGATACTAAAAAAACGTTGCTCCTAACTTGAGCCGCACTTTAATCAGTTGATTTTTGCTTTAAAATATATGTATATATAATATTTGTTTTCATATTTTTCTTGTTTTTACTTAATTGTACAGTTTATGCCTTTTGCTATGATATATATATATATATACTTTTTTTAGTTTTGACTAATTTCTTTTTTTTTTTTACTTTTCTTTTATGGTACATATATATACATATATATATATATGTATATGTATATTTAATATGCTTTGTATGTACGTTATAAATATTCACATATATATATATGCATGTATAAACTTAATAATTTTTTCTTTTTGTTTTTTTCTTTTTTTACGATGGGACACAATCTGCTTTACTGCTCTTCGAAAACTTAAGAACCTCTCCGATCTCCGAACCCACAATCGAGCGAGAGTCAGACAATAAAAATTGAGTTACAAACTTTTTTTTTGTTTTTGTTTTGTATGTCAGCAAAAATGTTCAAATATATATAATTGTATATATATATATATTTCTTCTTTTTGTTTTTTAAACCTAAACAATCTATTTATGAATTTTTTTGTTTGTTTTCTTTTTTTCAAAATATCACGTATATATCTTAAGTTATGCCTTGGATTTATTAGTTACTGTGTGGGTGTGTGTGTATGTGTGTGTATGTGTGTGTATGTATATGTTATATTAGGCATTTTGCAGGCCATGTAGACTGTACCTCAATTTCATAACTTAAAAGAAACGAAACGTTTGACTTGGGCTTAAGTATGTATGCCTTATGTGTGTGTGTGTGTGTGTGTATGGGGCTTATATATTGGTGGTTGTAGTTTTCAACTAGAGCATATCAATTATTCAATTATTGCTTTTATTTTCGTATGTTTTTGTGTTTCTTTTGTTTTCTTTTCTAATTATTGTTACGATTCGATTTTAAAAAATTTGTCAATAAGTTTTAATTTTTATTAACTATGCAACAATTGAGTTTTTTTAATAGCTTTTTTTAACGTTACAAATTTGTCAACAAGTGAAGTGTAAGGCGCAGCGGCGTAGGCGACGGAAAAACTATAAGGGGCGTGGCTAACTGCTTGCATATGCAGGTCATTTTTGTGAAACCATTTGGTTTGATCTTTAAATTTGATACATATAAAATATATATATATGTATATACATATATGTATATAGTACTTGTAAAGTGGGCAAATAATTTGATAATGAAATATTTTCTGGTATTTTTTTCAGCTTAATTTTGCACCAATTGTTGAATTCTTTTTTTGATCGCCGCCTTTGCCTTTTGCTTTTTGCCTTTAAGTATTTTTTTTTAAACTTAGGTTTTTAGGCCAAGTTTTAACAATAAGAGTTACGTGTAACAAAAAATGTGTTTCGCGTCGTACAAATGATAAACAAGGGCGAATGATGGGAGAGAGTTAGCTTCTTCCCTCACATTTTCACGCATAGGTATTTTTTCAGTATTTTTTGCTTATTTATTTATTATGCATGGTATATTAGCACACACTTATTGAGTGTCTATGTATTGCTTTAGTTATTTTATATGTATATATATATATATTTTTTTTTTTATTATTTTTTGAATAGTCTCGCTATGTACTAGGCATTATATATATATGTATGTATGTATATATGTATATGGTATATTTTGTATATACTTTTTTGTTTTTAGCTTTTTTGAATATCTTTATTGTATAGGTTTATTTTTCATTTACTTAAGTCCTAGTATTTCTTGCCTTCTTTTTTTTTTTAGTATTTTTAATTCGTTTTAACTTCAGTTTTGTGTTTAGCTTTCGTTAAGACTACAATTTCGTTCAGTTTACCGTACTTTTTGCTTGGCTTACAAATATACTTTTAACTTAGGCTTTGTATGTGTATGTATATGTTTCATATATATAGATATATATGTATATTAGTATGGGTGTATGCGTGTGTGTGTGTTAGCTTGCGCGCATGCTTTGTGCGGCAGTTTCTTTTTTTTTTTTTTTGCTTTTTGCTTAGTTTTTTTTCTGTATATAACAGTTACATTTATGCGTTCATATATATATACGTATGTGTGTATGTTTGTGTGTGCGTGTGTATTTTATATAAATTAATATTTATGCATAATTTATGTCTTTAACTTTCGTTTTACTGCTGCTGCTTCTGCTGCTGCTCGCCGCTCCACTGCTATTCGCTGTCTCACTCTAACATGTATTGCCTTGCTTCAAATAAATAATATACTAGCTGACTTGACTTGCTACTCTTTTAGATGTGAGTCTCACTATGTCTGTGTATGTGTGTGTGCGTGTGTGTGTATTATTTCTGCTAAATAAGCCAAAAATTATATTTCTACATATATCAAAATTATTACATCGGTACATTTCTGTCTTTCATTTGCCAGCTGCAGCCTTGCATTTCCCCTCAAAAAACTAACCATACCCCCCCGTCCTGTCATCTCTTTCCCACCTCCGCTAATTGCACAAACGTTTGCCGACTGCAATACAGTCGAAGCTTCTCGCTCTTCCCGTCCTGCTCAAACGCCAAGCCACTGCGTGCGCCCTCTGTTGCCTGTTTCTACAACTGAAAACATAAGCTGCTTATGTTAAAGCACTGAGAGAGTGTGTGTGTGTGTGAGTGTGTGTGCGAGTGTGTTGTATGTGACTTCCAACTATGCGTATGTATTCGTATATATATGTAGGTATACATATATATTTGTATTTATGTATCTATTGAAAATGTCGCTACAAATTGATTAATATTATTTTTAAGCAGCTGTTGCAGCTTATATAAATTCTATTAATGCTTTGTTGTTGTTGCTATTGTTGTTGTTGTTGTAGTAAGTAGCTTCAGTAATTTGTTGTTGTTGTTGTAGTTGGTTGTTGTTGCTGTTGTAGTTATGGCTGCATCCTCAAAAGTTAACAGGGATAAATGCCTACAAGAAAACAGTCGAAGAAACATTTGTTTGTTTGCATACAATTCCAAACACAATACAACTACAGAGGCTGTGAGAGTATGTACGTGTGTGTGTATGTGTGTGTGCGCTCTCACTACTACATGTATACAATAGTTATTTAGCTACGCATATGCACAGGCAATAAAAAACAAAATGAAAACAAAAAAAAAACAAAATGGCGTTTAAAATAATTCTTCTAGATATTTTGTTGTTTGCACCAGCTGTGGGTGGGCGTGGCATTTAACTAATAATTTACGCCTAGAGCGTATGTGTGTGTGTGTGTGTGTTAAATTATAATTATATAAACTAAATTAATTTAGCAATTAAAATTAAAACTAATTTTTGTTGTTTTCTTGTGCGGCTGCGGTGGGGGTGGTTGGGGAGAGTAGCTGCTGTGGATGTTGTTGTTGTTGTTCTTGTAGCTGTAGTTGTTGCATCTGCTGTTGCTGTTTGTTGTTGTTGTTGTAGTAGTAGTTGTTGCTCAGGCAGCGATTACGAAAATTTGTTGTTGTTGTAGTTGTTCTAGCTGTTGTTCTGGTTGTTGTTCTAGTTGTTCTTGTTGTTGTTGTATGATTTAACCTTTTAACGTTCGTTGAGTGGTTGTGCAGCAAGAACCGAAAGCAAGAAAGAAAGAAAGAACAAAAATAAAGCGTATACCAAGAGAAAGAGAGAGAGAGTGTTGTGTGGTATTACAAAAAAAAAAAAAAACTACAGCAAATATACGATATATTCATATGTACAGATATATATTTATGCGAGATATATAGTTATATATGAGAGAGCAAGCAGATTATGGTGGGAGCGAGAAGGATATAGTGTGTCAGATAGAAGACAAAGAGGCGACTAAACGAAAGCACGCTAGGTAGCCAGAGATAGATTGAGATAGAGAGAGGGAATGATTATATTTACCTTGATAATTCTGAGGCCAAATGGTGGGTACATTCTGTAAAGAAGAGAGAGAGAGAGAGGGATATATGTACATTAGTTTTTGCAAATGAAGTAAATGCATAGATGATGATGACTAGATCATAAGTTTTTCCGTTACTCTAAATTATCATCTGTATAATATACATATGAATTAATGAATCATACCCGGAATAAATCATATATTAACTGCTACTACTACTAAAGTCACCCCAATTAGTAGAATCTTGAGCTTTGATTTACTTACCATTGGCACGCTGTAGTACTGATAGAATGGCTGATATTGCATGGCTGAAGGTGGGTAGATGGCTGGCACTCCAGCGGCTGTAAAGTCAGTAACTAGTTTTGGTTAATTTGTCCAGCGTTACATAGATTGTTGTTGTGTGTTGTTGTTGTTGTTGTTGATTGGTTGTTGTAGAGAAGAGAAGAGTATAAAATGGAATACCAGAAAAAAAAAAACAAAAAAAAATCAAAGAAAATATTTCAACCAAAGTACATGGAATATTCAACAAAAGCCACACAATGCTAAAGCTAAATTGCACTTGATTTTGGACACTCACCTGGCGGATAGACGGCAGCAGCAAACTGATCCATGGGTATATTGCTAATCGGTGCCGGCGGCGTGGTGGTATAGTAAACGGCTCCATTGGTGGCCACAATTGACTGCAGCGGGTTCGGCTGGATGGAATTTCAATTCAATTATTATGCAAATTTTTGGGGGATATATGCATACAGTGGTGGCCGAAATAAAGGGCTATGTAGATTGCTACTTGAGTTCAGCAAAAGTGAATGTGGATTGATATGCATATTCAATATTATATGTTTAAGATTTGCTAGAAAAGTATGCTCCATAAAAATTGATATTAGAGATCTTGTTTTTTTATAGGGTATCTGACAGTCGTGCACCTGCCTCACCAACATTTTCTCTATTATTATTTATTAAAACATATAGCTTTTGCTAGCCCAATTATAATAAAAGCCAATGTCTGGCCCTGGCACTGTTATTTTGGCCACCACTGTATGATAGCTGCTAGCTTAAAGACTCACCTGCTTCTTGATGGCCGGCGCGATGTTCAGCTTGCGATCGCGCAGCACCACACACTCGCCCTGATTTTGGACACAGAGAGAGAGAGAGAGAGGGCGCGCGTGTGTGTGCGAGAGAGTGAGTGTGTGAGAGAGAGAAAGAAAGCCAGCGAATGGAAGAGAGACAAAGAGACAAGAAAGCAAATGTAATAAAATGCATTAGAAAATATTTTACTAAAAATTCTTTAGATTGTGGCAAGAACTTGTTGTGTGTGTGTTTGTGTGTGTGTGTATCTGTGTGTGTGTGTACTATGTGTATGTGTCTCTGTGTGTGTGTGTGTGGTGGCATCATCAACAGACAAGCCAAAACGAAATTCAAATTTCAAATTCAAATTCAAATCGAACGCAGCAGCAGCAGCAAGAAAAATGTTGAGAAAATTTCTGAATTTTTCTTGTTTTTGTTTTGTGCTTCTCTTTTTTGGCAGCGGCAGAGGGCCCAAAAAATGTGGCCACAAGATTTGCAGAAAAAACACGTGCCAAGCCGCAAAACGAAAAGAATGGATTATTATCAAAATATTGTGTAAAACATATATATGTATGTATATATATCAACTTCAGATAGTATATAGAGTGTGTAGTATTATTATTACAAAATGTCATGTACTGCAATTCGTATTGGAATTTGCTTGAAATGAAAGATGTTTCTTTGTTCTTAAAACACAACGTAAAAAACAAACTAAAAGTACATATATATAAATATATCAAATATATTCATATACATATACATATGTGTGTGTGTATATATATAAAGCGTTTCGATTCAAGCTTTCAATTTTTTTTGGTTTCTTTTCAATCAAAGTATTTATCCGCCAATTGGCAACACCCGCAACATTCAATTCAATTCAATTCAACTCAAATTAATAGCTATTATCATAAATGTTTAAAATTTACGAACGCCAACACCAAAATTAAAGGTCTAACAAATGTACAGTTAAAACACAAGTTACCTCGAAATAAACTAACCTCAAAATATGACAAATGATTGCGTTTTTTTACTGTGAGTTTGTTAAAAACATTTCGATTTTTATACACCAAAAATGGAACCAAGCTGAGAGTTGCACCTGATTTTGCTATATTAGCCACAGGCATTCGTATGAATATGATTGGAGTCTATAAAATCAACAAATATTTCCCCAATTGTAAGACGCGTCTTTGGGACAGACTAGTTGCAATTACCAACTATAAACAAAGTATTGTTTTAATAAGTAATTAATTTGCCATTTGTGCGTTGCCACCTAGCTCATTTATAGAGTTGCCAATCAGCATATGCAACTAATAGGGTTGCCAGAGTACTAAATATTTAGTTTTATGCTCTTTACGAAGTTATGTCCGACTATAAGGATAGGTATAGGTATAGGTATAGGTATATGCTTTCGATTTCGGCGCTTTTAATATACTCTATAAAGAGTTGCCACTCATTTGACAATTACTTAGTATAATACAAGGAGCTCCCAGCTAGTAAAAAGTAATTTAATATGACTATTAAAGGGAGTTCAAATGTTTTCGCTCTGAATAGGCGGACAAATACTATTATTTTACTTTCCCAGGCTCCTTTGTTGTATTAGTTGCACGAAAGAACAGACTAATCTAAAGTCTCTTTCATCTGCCCCTTTGTGGTCACCCTCCACTGTAGATGTCGCTTTCATATGCCATTAAGTATTATACTCTAGCTATTGATAAGGCTCTGTCTGGCCATTGTGATGGGCGTCCACTGTACCTGTCTGTCGCCGGCTGTCAGTTGCGGTTGGTTACATGGGTCAGGTTTATCTTTAATTGCCAATTAGGCGCTGATAGCCGCAGCAATTTGCACTTGAAATGCATGAAAGGCCATCATAATGGGCGCACCACGCACTTCAAGCGAGCGACTGGCTCGACCACATTCGCTTGGCGGTTGGGTGGGTGGTTGGCCCGGGCAGATCCTAAGCAAATGTTTGCGCTCTTCTTAAAGTTCCTGCAGCGACGGACTTGTGCCGCCTCAAATTTTTTATTCATTTGCGAGTCTCGAGACTCGAGCCTGCTGTATCCTTCTTTGACCGCCGCCGGGCAAACACACAGAGAGAAATGGAGGGGGGGAGGGAGAGGGAGAGAGAGTGGGGGAAGCTAGCCAGCTGGTGAGGCGAAGAGAGAGCGCAGCGACGTCTTTTCATTTGAGCACCATCATAAAGGACGTCAGCAAGGATAAGCGCTGCGCAACACAAAAGGCCGACCCACACACACACACACACAGTTGAATAATAAAAATGAGAAAAGGCTAAGGCAAAGGCAAAAGAGTTGGCCGCCCGAACAGCAGCAGCAGGACGACCCACTTTTGTCTTGGGCGAATTTAATTAAGAACCCTCAAAACGAGCCTCAAATGCGGGGGCTGCTGCTCCTTTGTTGCCAACACACACACACACACACACACGCATACAAAAAGGACAACAGCAGACGTTTTACTGGTCCATTTATAAAGTGTGGCAAACAGCAAATTGAAGCTCCTACCACTACCTCCTCTGTGATGATCGGTCATATATATTTCATATTAATATAATCCTATTTACATTAAAAAAAAAAACGCTTTTCAAAAAGTTACAATTCAATTTTTTCATTTGCCTTCTGAAGTGGGGAAAGGTCGTTGAAAAGGTCCAAGTGTGTGTACTTAAGTGTGTATGTGATGCTACGTATGTGTTGGGTACGTGTGTGTGTGTGTGTGTGTGTGTATGGTACGTCACGTTTGTTTATTGATGCGTGTAGTTCTTATTTAATCATTCAGTTATTGCTTCCATTTAATATGCTTTCAACGTCTGCTGAATTCGCATCTGAAACTAAACTCGAATCTCGATCTATTGGGATTACTAATTAGCTGCTCAGGCATCATCCTGCTTCAATCTCGGCATTAATCTTTTGGCTTAATTCTTGCGAATCTTTTCTAATTTCTGCATCGAATGATTCTTAGCTTTACAATATTATTTCGAATAGAATTATTTCTAGTTTCATATTCCTGGCTTCAATTCCTTATGCTCTAATTGAAAGATGAAATAGATTAGACCTTTCATATAAAACTCACATAGATGTATAGCTTTTTTAATTTCTTATAGATATAGATTTTTTAATTTCTATTTTTCGATTTCAATTCAGATCGATTATTCCTGCTTTCATGACAAATTTAGGTTACGTGGAACAGCTTATAGTATTCAATATAGTATTCGAAAATATTGAATTTGTAGAGTTCTGAACATATAGAATTTATTCTATATATGCTATATCGATATCAAATTCCAGCCTGTTGTATTTATTACGATTCTGTTCCCAAGAATATCGTATATTTATTACACCTTTGTAATAGTTCCTCTACAAATTAATGCATTTAATGGGCTATCCAAAACATTTAGTAAATGTCAAGGGAACAATGAGCCATGTGTGTGTGTGTGTGTGATGAGAGTGTGTAAGAGGTATATTTGTAATGTTAGCTGTTGGGTATATATATATATATGTCAGGAGACCAGGCTAAACTCTATTTGGGGGTACTGCTATAGGCTAGACTTGAACAGAAAATTTTGGTTAAACGAAATTTAATTAGTGCAAAATGTAAGCATGTGTGTGTGCGTGCGTAGAATGCATGTATATATAGATGCATGTGTGTGTGTGTGTGTGTGTGTGTGTGTGTCTGTGTGTGTGAGTGTCTGTGTGTGTGTGTGTGTCTGTGTGTGTGAGTGGTTTGCTTGGTTGGTGTTGCTTCGCATTAAAACCTCGTTAAACGTTGCCACGGCTGGCTGGCTGGTTGGCAAGGCTCCATTGTTATTTGGCCTAAGGAGATGGGCGTTTAGTGAGTGTGGGCATGGCAGCCATATATGTAAGTAGACAAGGACAAGCACACACACATATTCAGAGAGCTGTGTGTGTGTGTGTAAGTGTGTTTGTGTTACACTGAAAATGTGCAAAGCGCCAGCAGCGCAATAACAATGCACATTTAATGACAAGTGGAAAACTTTTTCACTTAATGTATGCCACACACACACACACACACACACACACACGTGCAGAGAGGAAACACAAAAGAAGACACAAAAGGGATGCAAAGGGGCAGAGGGAGGGAGAGGCGACAGAGATGTAGCTGCTGGCAGCTGCTCAGCTGAGGTTGTTATGCAACACGCTCTAATCAAAATGCAATACGATTTCTAATAAGGCTTTCGCGCTATGACAGCGAGAAAAGAAGCTTAACTTTATTTAGGAACTAGACCTGGAAGCAACCAGAGGGAGAGGGGGAAAGAACAAGGTAAAAGTGCCTCTCTCTACCTCTCTCTCTCTTTATGCAGCTGCGAGAATCAGACAATGGCTTGGCTATATTTAGGAACTAGCCTTGGAAGACGAAGAGACGAGAGGAGGCAAGCGGAATGGTAGAGAGGAAATAGGCCGAGAAAAGTAAAAGGACGGTAACAAAGGTATTTCTCGTGGGTTTATTGGGAAATTTGTTGGTCGATTAGTTTCTTTCTGGGACAATAGCTTGAACTAGACTTAGTTAGAATGCAGCAAGAGCAAGGGACGGGCTGGGAGGTGAGATGGCTGACAGAGGGTGTTACCTACAAACTCGGTTCCCTTTCTATCTATATATATACATATATATATGTACTTGTGAAGCAGATCAAAGCACACATAAGCCTGACTATATATAGAAAACTCGACTCGAGTAGAGGAAAGTGAAAGTGGGAAATATTATAGGAGACACTAGGTTTTTAATGGAGGTAAAGGCAAGTGTAGGAAGAAGTGTCGCGTCTTAATAAGGCGCTCTATGAAACCGACAAGGTATATATAAGGTGAACTGGGGGATGAGTAATACCGGGTAATTGAAGAGGGCAACCAGACTGCGTGGGTTTTATTATAGGGTTCACTCTATTCTCAGTAAAGCTGAGAGAAGATTTGACTGTAATGGAGAGCTTGGAACGAGATGAGGGTGTCACGGTGTTGGAGAAGGTGTTAAGAGGCATTATTATCACTCTCTCGCTCTCTCTTTCCCTGTGAATCTTAGAGAAGATTATGGATAGGGTTATGCAGCAGGTAATTCAGCCATAGATATCCCCCACACACTGACAAGCTGCCACGCCCCTGCCCTCAGCCCACCACAATGATAATTAGTATAAAAAATATCGCAAAATAAAAATGATTAAAGTTTCGCATCAAATTGTACAGCAGAAAGAAATAAATAATGCACTAGGGTCTAGAGCTTCATATACAATGTATATATATATATAGAAAAAGATCTAGATATATATGAGGTCTACGCTATATACGCATTTACACTATTTAAACAAGACCGAGGCGTGGGCAATTAGCTAATTTGATTAATTTGCGCATAGTAAAAGTTAACAGAGAGAATACAATTAAATGATAAAAGAAAAAGAAATTAGAACAGGTGCACAACGCAACGCCAAACGCAACTTGATTGTTATCGATAGCACAGGTATCGATAGCAAATCAATATCAACGGGACGGCCGTCGAGCTAACGAGCCAACAAATGCAATTCGATTCACTAAAACTATGTTAAGTGTACAGGTGTGTGTGTGTGTGTGGGTGGTGTGGGTGTGTGTGTGATGAATTTGTAATACAATGTAATGTAACGTAACGCAACGTAACGCAACGTAACGCAACGGAAACGTAACTCGTAAACGTAACTCAACAAAAACGCAATTAGAAGAAAAATACAAGTAAAATACATAAGAGAATTACAAGTGCCGTTACTCGTACCGTCGATCGATACACACAATCGATATATCGAATAAACGATAAATATTCGTTCACACGCTGGTTGCGAGACGTCGCTGTCTGTGGGTCAGCTAATGCCCTAAAAGATTCGGAGGCACATTATAACTTTTTTATATGTATTTTTTTTTTTTTTTTTTGCAGCTGTTCGAGAGTGAGAGCGAGTTTAAAATATATGTGTTTAAGTGTGTATGTAGGTATGTGTGTGTGTGTGTGTGGTGTGTGTGGATATTTCTCGATAAATCATAAATCGATAAACACAAGCGACATTAGCAAAAGTGCATAGAAGAGTGCAGTAGTTAATGCTCAGTTTCGACTTACATCCGCTTGCAGTCTTTGCGCCTCCTGCTCCGTCTCGAATGTGACGAATCCGTAGCCCTTACTGACGCCGGCACGATCCACGATGATCTTTGTGCTCTTTACGGTGCCGTAGGCACTGAAGACGCGCGTCAGATCCGCCTCGGTGGTGTCACCACTGCAATGGGGTAAAATAATTGTTTTGGATTTGGTATTTTTTCGGTATTTTTGCAGTATTTTGTTGATATTTTCTATAGTATTTTCATTGGCTTACCTTATGCCGCCCACAAATATGCGATTAGGTATGAGTGTGCCATATTTGGGGGCCGCCAGCGGTGCCTCCAATGCTCCAGCCGGCGCTGTAGCCGCGGCTGGCGCGGCTGCTATTTTGTGCATCTCGGCTGGTGTCGTCTCCAGACGAAAATTGGCACCGAAGGGCAGAATCTTGAAGCTGTTATCGATTAACTCCGGGGGGTGAAAATAGTTCCTAATATATATTTATATATACAGAGAGCAAGTAGTTGCTTCTGTTTCAGCTATTTCCTTATTGTAGAGTTTAGGCTCTGCTGGTGCGTCGTCTGCTGCTGCTGCTGCTGCTGCTGTTTCTCTGTTCTAGTCTAACACGCATTAATATATCGATATATATATGTATGTATATATTATATATATATTTGTAGATATTTATCGACCGTGTCACGTCACATCCAATTCACGCTGCCTTCCAGTTTCCTCTTCTTTTTGCTTTGGCCTTTCCGTATGTGTGCGTTCTTTTTTGAAATGCTAGTTCTATAAGAGAGAACGAGAGTGGGAGAGAGAAAGAGAGAGAGAATTAGTTTTGCTTGTGTGAAAGAGCGCGCTGCTAGAAGCAGACCTAGAGACAGCCTCTTAGCTGCCGCTGCCGCTGCTTCTGCTGCCGCTACTGCTGTTGATCTTCGTCGTCGTCTGTAAAACAGAAAAAAAATATTGCCCCCTACATTTCGAAATGCATCTATTTTTGGCATACAGCGACGACATATGTCACAAGTGAGAACGAGCGAGAGAGAGAGCGAGAGAGAGAGAGAGAGAGAGAGGGAGAGAGGTGAGCTAGAGCGAGAGACGCAGACACTCTGCTGAGGTAGCTCGGAGACAATCGAGCGACACATGTGTGCGCCATAAATTCACCTTCAGCAGCAGGCAAATAGCGCAGAGAGTTTAAATTTAACAGCAGCAACAGCAGCAGACGATGAACAACAAAGTTGACAACAACAGCAACAACAACAAGAGCAACAATGAAATGACCAAAATAATGTATTTAGCAATTGCACGACTACAGTTTTACCAGTTTACCAATACAAATGCCGTTGCTCTAGCTGCTTGGTTAATTTGTTGTAGAACTAACTAAATGCAGAGTATTGAAAACATTTATGGAACGAGTACATACTTAGATATACGAGGTGTGTTTAAAGATTATTATAATCGCCAACTCTTTAGCCTGCCCTCGGCATCATTGCTACTCACTAAAATCAACCTTACTACCAGACCAGCTCCAATTATTTTGGCATAAAGATAAGAATATGGACAGCTTTGATTACTCTTCTCGCATCTGACGTTGTTTGTGGCATTCATAGATTAGGCTTATGGGCAAGGTTTACTGTTTTACTACAGACTACTCGCAAATGACAAGAAGCGACAGCAGATGATCAGATATGCAGCAAGATTTTATGTATATATGGCTAACTCTAGTATATTCATATTCAGTAAAAACTGAGTTAGGATCATATACGCTATTTCCTTTTTATGAAATAGACATTTCTCCATTTGTAGTGTATATCTCAGTTGCTTAAAAGCTTATTTAAAATTCCACGAACAAGTCGCATTAAAATATTCCATATTTAAACTTTTATACGTTTTCTATTGTCCAAATTTTATGTTACTTTTTTTTATGGGTCTATTTCAGATGTGACAAACTGTTTTTCATTTGCCAAGTTCATTGTGCACTTTGCAGTTGTTAATATGTAGACCAGTTACTTGAGCTTCTCGATAATTCTTGAATGTACGAAGACTTTGGAATATGGAACTGAGCATGTTAAATATAGAACCTAGCCTATATACGAATACAGGGTATAGTCGAGAAGCAAGATATATATGATATTCGAATTTTGACTAATCCATATTAATATGCATATAGAAAGATTAGTATCAATATCAAAGGGCAATTCCGATAACGCAGATGATTTGATCTGGTTTCCAGACAACTTATGGAAGAAGAAATCGATTTATATATTGTATGTATACCATAGTATTTGGCACATATTACAGACATTCCGTAACTAAGCTGACTTCTATATTACAGAGCTCAATAATCGCTAAGTATATCCAAATATCTTCTACTTTAGGCTCCCCATCAAGCCTCGCATCTAATGCTCTATATCTGATAAGGAGCTCTGCCCTTTTCGTGTCGTGTTTTCTCACCAATTGCCATTGTTATTTTTAGCTTGTTTCCAGCTTGTTATCCATTCGCCTTCTGTAAATAGCTAATTAGAGCCCGCCTTTAATATGTTTGCCTAAGGCGACAATTTTGTCTAAGCACTGCTTAAAACCAACCGCAATACTTTAGTTCCAGCTGCGCTGCCACGCCCCCTAATAAAATTTGCCCCAAATGCAAGAGTACGGTGCTTATCGCTCAGCTACTACTACTATAAACATTCGACAATATATACAAATAATTACAATTTCATTAACAATCAATAAGTCGGAATCGATGGCGCCTCGACGATTAAGGTGTGTGTGTGTGTGTGTATGGGTGGATGTCATATCAGTCTGGGTGGGTGTGTGTGGGTGTGTGTGTGTGTATCTGTCTCTACACGTGATTATTGCTCACTTCTGTGTTTGGTTTCAACTCTCTATAGGCTATAAATCACAGGCAATAAATAACCAAAACATTAGATATATAAATATAAGAAAAACTAATTATAAAGATGAACATGAACATACGATATAGATATATTCATAGATACTCTACATATATACATTTATATATGTATATGTATATGAATATTTGCTCTCATTAAATCGCGTCACATTTCCAAAGAAAAACAAAAATGAATTTTTCAACTCAAAATTTATTTTTAAACAAAATTAAAAAACAAAATTTGGAAAAGCAGAAGTATATAAAACGAGGGTGGCTCGAAAAAGTAGCCAAATAAATAGAAGAGATGATGATCTGGTATACATAAAAGAAAAGAAATGAAAAGAAATATATAATGAGAGAAGCAATATACATATGTATAATATTTAAACCCTGATTCATTTAATTAAACTACCCTCGTATATATACATAATATATAATCCCAGATAAGTAATTTCCGCTATAACATTGCTTCTCACACAAAGACAATGTGTAGGAAAACTAGGAAAACTGAAAAGCTTTTCCACTAAGTGCCTGTCCCTCAGACGAGCCGAATTTTTCAACAGCTTAATTTATTTACATTATGAAATGTGTGTGGGCGCTGACGCTGGGCGTGGCAGCAGCAGCGACAGCAGCGAGTCGTTAAATTGTGAGAGCAATTGCATTATTAAAATGCCCATCAAAAATGATGGGCCCTGAAAATTGGCAAAGTCAGCGAAGCGCCGTCGGAGCCGTCGGAGCACTCAGTCGAGCAGCTTCGAAGCATTCGAAGTTGTAGAGGTCAACCGGAAAAATCACGGGCCAAAACAACATGACAACATGGAACGCCAATCAGCGGAATTTAATCAACAGCAGCAGCCACACAGCGTCGCCCCCGCCCGCCCGCTCGTCCGCTCGCCCCGCGCCGTGTGTGTACGCCGACCGCAGCTCACCTGCTGCTCGACATTATATTGCGAAATTCCACGTGCGAAAATTGCACGCGTAATGCCAATGAAAACGAACCACCAAAGAATTTAATAATAAAACACAGAGAGCGGCGAGTGCAGCAGAGCAGCAGCAGCAGCAGCAGCAGCTGGGGAAATTCTGTTGATGGTCAGTTGGGAAAATGCTCTATTAAAGACATTGATAGTACTATTTAAGTGATTTATCGATAAATTGCATGTTTAAATTCAAAGTGCTTGGATATCGCTGCGAGATGATTTGTGAATTGATTTAGCGAAATGTGTTCTCCTTATAATCAAATAAGTTATCGATAACATACATCAGAGCTGTTCGCCTTTCTATAGAACAGTAGCTATATATATATATTTATTTATCGATTTCATCTATTAATTCATTAACAATTGATGCAATAAAGAGAATAGCCACTATGGACAGTGGGGATGTGATTTATCGATAAATTGTGTATTTACATTCGAAGTACTTTGATATCACTGTGAGATGATTTGTAGATTGATGCAATAAAGAGAATATACTACACTATAGACAGTGGGGAAAAGTGAGTTATCGATAAATTGAAATGCTTAAAAATCATTGCGATATGATTTGCGAATTGATTTGGAGAAGTCTTACTACTCATTCTATTTACATAAACTATTGATAACATATACTATATCGATAACATATTTATAAGCTCATTCTATACGATATCGATGACATATTTATAAGCTCATCTATAGAATAGCATCCATATCCATATCGATCAATCTGCAACAGTCTTTCGAGCATTTATTTTCACAGCAATCGATAATGGTTTAGCTCGTTTAGAGTAACATTTCCATGGCCAACATTTTTGCAAATGCAATTTGGGTTATTCTGCATTTTGGCCAAGAGCTAATCCTAAAATCCTGTTCTGTTGATGTGCGCTCATTAAAAATGTATTTCACAAAACTGCAAATGGACTTCAGTTAGCACACACACACACACACACACTCACACACACATACACCTACATGTATGCAGCACTCATAGTTGTATGCACACCCACAGATACACAAACACAGAGAGCATATTCATGTTGTTAGCCTTCATGCAAGGCATTTTGATTGGCTGCAGGGCAAAAGCAACTGAAACAGAAATCAGATTCAGCCATGCAACAATTCAACAATTCCGGAGAGTTTTTGCTGTTGCCCTCACCCAAAAAAAAAGAAAATAGAAGACAATACAACATTCAGGCATTCCGTTTAACGTTTAACAGAAGCACCAACATAGTATACCCTGTAAATGAGCATATAGAGAAGGAGTTTTGATAGAAGCTAGAACATGTACGATAAATATAGCGCAAATATTATGGTATACGAGGTGTTTTTTCTAGTTTTTATCAAAATCGATAAATATCGATAGTTTTTAGCCTTTTTTTAAGCTTTAAAGTGCAGTAATTTTAAACTTCAATAGATTATAAAAGATCTACAGCATAGTAAAAGCATATATACTACTCTAGGGTTTTTTCTGGGACCTTCTACTTCCCTTTTTAGCATTCCCTTGCTTCAATATGGTTCTTTTTTTTCGGGCACAATTCAAGCGCAACTTGGGCAATTAGGGCAATGCAATTAGTAAGTGCCAAACTATTGAAAAACCAGACGGGAGTAAAACGCAAAAAAAAAGAAGAGCGAAGTATAACACAGAGGATAGGAGGAAAAGAGTAAAAGGCAAGTGTGTAGGGTAGAAAAACTGGCAGGAGTCGTGCGCAACGTTTGACCTATAAAAATGGGGCAAAGCTGTGTGGCGCTTGAGTTAACATAGATAGCAAAAGTTAAGGCAACAACGAGCCCCAGTGAATGCAGCTAACCTCCAAGGCAAATGCAAGAGCAGAGAACAGAGGGCGGGGCTTAGGGGCATGGGGCAGTCGAGGGCCTCGGCTAAGCGTAACTGCCCACATGAGACGCAAATTGTTGATAAAAATAGTGCAGCAACGCACCTGAGCGCCGACGGCGACGTCCTTGCCAAAATAGAAGACAACAAGGAGGGGAGAGAAGAGAGAGAGAGAGAGAGAGCGGGCTGCAAACAAAGCACAAGATAGTCAAAGGCTGATAAAAGCGGAAGGGAAAAAGGAAAAGCAGCAACGCCTCGGCTAGCACAACAGGAAGGCAATGGCAAAAGGCGAAGGCGGCAGCAGCCCGCAGGAAGCAGGGGCGTGGCATTTAGCAGCGGCCATCGGTGCAGGAGACTAGAAATTTGTCTGATAAGCGTATGTAAGTCACATAAGGACAATTAGCCAAAAGCTCAAGAGGCTTTAAGCCTTTGCTAAGGCTATTTTCATCTTCATTTATACAGATTTTTGTTTTTTTCTTCTGTTGGTAGTCGAGCAAACAAAAGCAAAGGCAAAAGGCTGAGCTGCGAATTCGCAGCAGGGCGCGTGCTGCCGCATAAGTTGGCCAAAATGCTTATAAGCCAGGCCGGGCACGAGTGGGCGGCGAGGCGAGCCGACCTGCACTCAGTCAAAGGTCAATTGAAGTTGCGGCCAAGCAGACAGCCAGAGCGACAGCAGCCAAGTCAAGTGTAATGCGAGAAAGCGCAAAAATGGCACACCAATACACACACACACACACACATACACAAAGCACATGGCTGCTGACTGACAGGCTTGGCGGAAGTGGCTGCCATTTCAGCTCACACCGAAAAAAAACGAAAAAAGAGGCAAAAGGAGGACCAGAAACATGTTACACAATCCTTGAGTGTGTGTGTGTGTGTGTGTGTGGGAGACGGGTGCGCGGGTGTGGGCATTGCCGAGGACATTGCTGCTTGCTTTGGGTGTCAGTCAAGTGAAAGGAAATTGTAGCTAACACACACAGAATACAAGAGAAAGGAGGCAGAGAGAGGGAGAGAGAGAGAGAGAGAGGGAGAGTGTGTGGAGATAGGCAAGCAGACATACCAACAGACAAACATCATCATGATGCGGCTAGATGAGTGGGAAGGGAGCAGAGGCAGAGGCAGAGGCGCTGAGACGTGCCGGGAAATTGATGGCCTGCCAGGCAGCCAAACCTCTGCGAATGCCAGTGTGTGAGTCTGTGTGTGTGTGTGTGTGTGTGTGTGTGTCACATACAAAAATCCATAATCCTCGAAGCGCCAGCGAGCAGCGCCAGCAAAAGGGAAACGGCAAACTACAAAGCGCGAGTCTGAACGAGCTGAACGAACACACTATAAAATATGCTATATGAAGAGCTGATTGGGTATGCACGACTAGCAGGATAAGCTGTAAGCTGCTTGAAATGACGGAATACGAGCTATCATTGCTCTAGATTTAGATCTGTTAAGCAGTGATGGAGCAAGAGAAGAGCGAAGAGGAGCGATGCGATATGAGAGTTACGAGCATATATTACTAACCAAAATGCTGAGAGTAAGTCGATCAACTAAAAGTGACTATGGAATATAGATACTCTAGATTACGAATGTCTAGTCTGTATATGCTACAAAGAACTTTAAAAAGCAGTCTTTCACAATGATTAATTGAGAAATCGAATGGAATATTATTGCAAGGAAATATTGAAACAAGATCAAGGAACAAGGCCTAGATATTCCTTGCCATAGTTAGCCCTTCTATATGATGCTGCTCACACTCCACATAAAGCCCTTTTATCTGCAAAATTTACAGGGTATTCAAAGATGCGTGTGTGTGTGTGTGTGTGTGTGTGTGAAAAAGCCAAGGCAAACTTTTTGTGAAACAATGAAACTTTGGCAGCAGCAGCGTTAAATTGTTTGATGTGTGTGTGACCCACACCCAATAACACACACACACACCCAATCACACACACACACACACGCTCGGTGTGACAGCAGCACATAGAGAAAAACGTGTGTCCAACTGTTTCATATTTGTATTTGGTTTTCCTCTCGTCGTTTGGCTTTCAATATTTGCGCAGCATCGCAACTTTAAGCAAGACGGCCAAAAACTTGCGTCTGAATCAATTTTAACTCCCTCCCCCCCTCAGTCAGAATAAATATGTACACAAAACTGTCAACCAAGCACGCCCACCGCCGCCGTCCCACTCCCCCCTCCCCCCTCCCCGCTTTGCGGTTGGGCCAAAGTTTGCCAAGCATTTTGCAAATGATTTATTGCCACATCAGAGACAATGCGGCGTATGAGCGATGGCTGTGTAGCTAGGGGAGGCTTAGCCACACCCACCACGCCACACCACGCCACGCCGCAACCAACAACAGCTTTAAAGCGACATTTGATATACCCAGGGACTTTTAGGATAAAATATCTATTAAATGTGCAGCCAAATTAAGTCATTAAAAAGCAATTTTAATTTCCAAAGCCGAAGCTCTCATAAGTACATATCCATTATGTATGTATGTATATGCTGGCCTATATGGCGTATGCGTAATATGCAAATTTATATGCAAAGGAACGGCTGAGAACTTGTAGTGGATGAGTAGAGCACAAAAGGAAAGAAAAACCAAATGCAATCATGAAATAAGGCAACAAGGCGAATGTAAAGTGCAAAGAAATGGCCTAAAAGTGAGACTTGGCGAGGGAGGAACAGGAGGAGGAGCAGCAGCAGCCGATAGAGGGCGCCTATAAGGGTGTGCGTGTGTGTGTGTGCGTGTCGCAGCTGTGTGTGCGGCTGCCAACTATTTTTGTAGACGACGCAGCTGCCTTTCATTCCTTTAGCCAAGGCATAAAATTAAAATGCAAAAAAAAAAACCAGAAAAAACACAGAAAAAAATTGAAAACATTATTCAGACAATGCGGCGAGAGCGAGCGAGACAGATAGCTGCGACTGTGTATGTGGGTGTACCAGGCGTGCGTGTGTATGTGTGTGTAAAAGTGAAAAAAGCGCAGCTGAGCACGTCATCAAAAGCGTCTCTAGATGCTGCTGCTGCTGCTGCTGCTCTTCTCTATTTGCATCTGCCTCTATCTCTGCTGCTACCACGCCATCCCTCCCCACCCCTTTCTTCCTCTCTCTCTGCTGTGCTTTTGTCGCTGCTGCTGCTGCCTCTGCTTTGTCGCTTTTCCGACTGCACTGCGCCGCCTTCTAACTGCATCTGTGCGACTGCATTTGCATTTGGTTGGCAAACGCGTTGATATATAGACACGTCTATGGCATAGCGACAATGCACTTGCAGAAAAAGTGTAGCTACTTAGCTCAAGCATGTACCACACACATGCCGATGCTGGCTCGATTGAGCAGGTATTTTGCATATTTGATGTGAGATATGTTAGCTTTGAATGGAAAATTTTAGACATTCGTTTGTTTAGCATGTGGAAAATTCATAACATGTTTATTGCAGTGTAACAAATGTTGGTTCAATTAAATTGTAATTTATATATATTATTTATGTGTGCAAATTTCGTATTAGCTTAAGATTTGTGCATAGAAATTTATGTCGAAATTCGTAATATTCTGAATTTAAATATTCACTATAGAAGAGCTCATAGTAAGTCAATCTATTGGGAACAAAATATTATGAGTATTCTAATTACCTGATATTAATACACTTGAATATATATATATAATTCGTTTTGGCTGTTTCTAAACTTTCTTTAAGCCTAAGTAGATATATAATGAAGTTAATCCAAATTCATTTGCCAGGGGAAAAGTTTCGATCAAGAAATTACAAGTTTACCTTCGAGTATTTAGTATTAAGAACACTGTGAACTTCTGCGCCCTGCACATTGCTCAGATTTCAATCTATTTTGCATTCGAGTAGCTGCTCGGCGTACTCTCGAAATGCAAAACATTGCGCTCACTTTTGTTTTCTTTGAGTGCAGATAGGCAGGTGCCTGCATCAGCATATACCCAGCCTCCTCCTCCTCCTGCTCCTCCTCCTGCTCTTCCTTCCTCTCCTCGCTTAGCTACTAGAAAATTCACCTGCAGAGCGTCATTTAGAAACAAACGCGCAGCAAGCGAAATTTCGCTTTTGTTTCAGCTAACAACAAAAAGCAGACGACGACAAAGAAGAAGAGGAAGAAGAAGAAGCAAATGGAATATGGCCACGTTTTTTGGCTCGTTACAAATTTGCGCCTCAACTATTTGGCAAAGTTATTTGTCTGCTCGTCATGGTGAGTGCGGCTTGTGGTACAACAACAACAACAACAACAACACGAATAATTTCTCACACTCGGCCAAAAAGAAATCCAATTACAAAATGGGTGACAAGAAAATCGCTTTAATTTCTAGTTATAAAATAAAGTTATGCAAATTAGCTGCGGGTCACTAAATGCAGCTTAAGATACTTTATAAACCACACACACACACGCACACACACACACACTCATATGGTAGTGTGTGGCACACTGGGGACCCACACAAAACTTTACAATCAGCCAATGCAAAAAGTTAGACAAAAGTTTAGCCATCAAAGTGACATAAAATAAAGAGAATTATTTATGTGCATACGTTATATAACTAATATATGTTATATATATATATACCATATATGGAATGGGTGCCATTAAAATATTAAATGAATTTTGAATAAAGCCTGCGCCTAAATAGGTCAAGTGTCTCTATGTGAGACTTGACTCAAGGACAGTTGTTGAGGATTGGGCGAATTCAGTGCTCGAACCAAAGGTTCCTCATTGAGCATTTTCTATATAGATCATTATAGATGGAACACTAGATTTGGAAATTATGGAGTAGCTATTAAGCATACCTTAAACCAGTTTTAGTAACAATTATTGATATTACATATCTTGCATATAAACTATG
The DNA here is from genome assembly GCF_001654015.2 of Drosophila navojoa. The sequence continues at coordinate 128,817 of NW_022045895.1, forward strand.
AGATAAATCTATCTCAGAAAAACGGTTCTATCGAACTTTAAACCAGGCTGAAGTGCAAACGGCATAATAGAACTAGTTCTGCAAAGCTTTGAAATTATATAATACAAGCAAATGCTCGATTTATGTTTTCATAGACCAAAGGCAGAGATTGGTTCAGATTTTAAAAAAGTAGAGCTTGATTGAAGAGCCAACAGTTCCAAGACTAGATCAAGTTCAGTACTAGAATCAAATAAAGATGGCTTTGTTTGCCTCAAGTGTATATATACTATATATGCCATATATATACATATATACTATATCTATAATTGATCAAGGCGACAAGTTAACAGACATAGAATACAAATCAAATAAGCAACTTTGTTGTAGGGAAAAATATTGAAATTGAGTTAATTATACGGGCAATTTTCAATGGATTTCATAATAGATCGCATTGGGAAGATCAATGGATAGCATTAGCACAGCTGTTTAGTATCGGGTCAAAAAAAATGTGAAAAATGTGAAAAATAAGGCCAGCAACTGAATAAGTCAATTATAATGAATCAACTAACCGGAAATACAGAGTGAGAAGGCGGCAAATAGCGAGAGAGAATATCCATCCATACAAATTATAATTTATATAGTTATATCACATATATATGTATATATTTGTGTACATACATGTCGAAGATGCGTTGCGTTTTCTAATAATCAGATCAGAAAACAATTTTTGTATTCTATGCAAATGAGCGAGGAAATGGGCATTTGACTCGATGTTTGTCGATGTTTGGGTGTTGAAAATCTGAATTAAGTATCAAGATGTAGTATATGTATATGTACATATGTATATATTTATTTATTCATTGCCATGTTGCTGTTTCTATATAAGGCAGAGGGCATGCTATCCTCATATTGGATTTCCTTTTTCTCTGTCTCTCTCTCTCTCTATCTTACTATAACTCTGCTATAAACTCTGATCCTCTCTCTCTCTATCTTACCATAACTCTGCTATAAACTCTGATCCTCTCTTCCTCCATCTCTTTCTATCTTTTATTCTTTCTATATCAACATTAGTCACTTCCTTTCTCTTTCTCTCTCCATTGCATGTACTTCCTTAAACTAAATTCTAACTTCTATCTAATATCTCTTTCTCTATAATAGTTTTAGTTTCTATATGAAAATTCGTTCATTATATAATGTCGATTTTCTGCTATTAAAATAGAATTGACATCTATAAAATAATTGGATTAGTAGTAATGGGGTTTTCCCCCCAGATGTGTTACCTAAATACAGTTAGTAGATGGCTATTAAATAAGTCCCCAGCTAGTGAATCGTAATACTTTCCCAGAAAATCAGTTCAGTTATTTTGCTTTTGCATATTCAAGAAACCAGTTTATAGAGACACTGCTGGAAAATGTTGAACTATATATAAAAATAATACTCTGGTGATGCAGCATATAAAGGTTTTCACTATCTATCTACTATCTATAATTATTAGTGTTTATATGTATATAGAAAGAATATGCGTGTGTGTGTGTGTATGTGTGCGTTCTCCCCAAACTAATCTGATAATCGCATTCATATAGAGCCATACGTTGTGCTAATCCCATTGAAAATGGCTTTGAAGCATTGTTAAATATTTTCGTCAGGTGGCACTTGCCACAGTTCTCAAACATAGATAGAAAAATAAATACATTTACAACTAGATAACTGTGCATATGTGTGTGTGTGTGTGTGTGTGTGCATATCCGCCAGTGGGCAGCGCGATTCGAAACCGTGAAAATATGCAGATAACTAATATTAACTTTTTGTTTGAATGCATGAATGAAGCGTGGCTCCATGTGTGTGTGTGTGTGTGTGTGTAAAAGTTGAGCTTCGTTAGATGAATGAATTGAATGGAAAATTCAATCTATGTATGTGTGTGTGTGTGTTAGCCAGAGCAATAATTGAGTCTACAGCTATGCATCTGGCCATAATAAAAGGCCCGCAGTTGGCAGCGGGGGCCAAAATAAAAAAAGTGGCATGAAAAAGTTCCACTGGCCGTGGTCAAAATGCGATCCATAAAAGCCGCACGCACACTCCCCCGGCTAGAAGCATGCTACTCTGTATACATAAAATTTATATACATATATATATATATATATATTGGCAGTCTAAGCCAGGTAGGCGGGCCACGGTCGAGTGGAAATGTGGGGAAAATGGCTGAAAATTGAAGTCGGGTCAGTTGGCCGAATCTCTTGGCCAACTTTGCATATGTGGGCAGCTGAACGAGTGAAGTTCATATACATATATACATATATATATTTATTTTTTTTTTGGGCTGCGACGACGACTGGGCCAATCCGATTGGAACAGGGCCAACAGCGAGCAGCTGAAAGTCAAAGTTGTGCGAGATTATAGTTTTAAGATACCCTGGAGGTGCATAGGCCTGCATGAAAGGGGGGATTAGTTGTTGAGCTGAGCCAGGATGGGCATACATATACATATAGAGAGTTGTGTATTATATGAAGTAAGCAGTCAGAGAGAATGGGAATATTATATACTATATGTATATATATCCGTAGCTTAATCGAATCACCATGTGCAGCCTATATTTGTATGTACATATATAAGAAATCTAGCCCTTAACTAATCTGCCTATCGATAATTATCGAATTACACTTATACCATAGATATAGATCTAGAAAACTAGTTTTGACTTTTAGTTAGTATACAACCTTATATATGTATATTATACACATACGTGCTTAAAGAAATATACATAATTCGCATACTCATCAAATCGATAAGTCGATAGACATATTTCGAGTACTATACGATACACCAGAGACAGATCAATGCAGATCCATTATATGCCCTATCCTATTATAATATATCTCTATTTGCTCCCATTTACTCTACAGAGTATCTGCTGGCCGTGCAGACTCAACACTGGAGAGCAATCGCTTGTTTATTATGCTTTTCTTTTCTGCTGTGTTTTTCGTTTTCTGTTCTTTTATTTCGGCGTTTGCTTTTGCCTCGGGGTCCACAGATTTTCTTTATATGCCATGCATAAGTTTTATGCCATTTTGCGTAGCAGCAGTGCACGACTAACCGAAAACCGTTTCGATAACAGCTCGAAGGCATTTTATTTTATGGCCAACAGCCGGAGGTGGCAGTAGCCGCCCGGCCCTTCCACCGCCGCCGCCGCCGCCAACACCCCCGCCTCAACCGCCTCGAGCAGCGAGGAACAGCTGGCGACAAACACTTCTGCGCGTCTAACGGCAAACGACTTATTTCTTGGCACGAAGCGCAAAGACAACAAAAAAATGTATCTTTTTGGCTCAAAATTAAATGAAAACATATATGCTAAGCACACACACACACATAGCTAAACCACTTGGTGTTTGTCTTCTAAGAGAAAAATCTCCTAAAGTAACATAGATTTTCGCGACCAAGATGCAAAATTCAGCGAACAGCGGGACCGAGCGAAACGAAACGGAACGGCATGGGATTGGTATGAAACGCGTCAAGCAAATGAAAAATGCCAAAGACAACCGCAAAGCGAAGCGCATTTAATTTTAGATTTATAATGTACAGGGTGTCGACGCGTCGACGGCAGGTGGCAAAGCCAAACACAAGATAGAAGATGATTTAAATAAACGTAAGCCTAGCCAAGGCGCTCCTCCCGCTGCTCAGGGGATTCTGTTAGCCTTGAGTGTTACACTTGAGAGAAAACTGGGCAAACATTTAGCGAAAAGCGAAAAGGTTTTCAGATTGCATTTAGAGCCAAGACATGGCTATATTCTGGATTTAGCAGGTGTAACGAGTTATCCCTTTTATTGAGCTGCTAACTCAAAACTAGGCTAAAGGGTTAAGTTCTTTAAAATTGTGTATATGGTGTAGAAAATGTGGAACAGGATTTTCTTTAAGATCCCAGCTTGTAGCTGGCTTCGTTAAGATATTTTGGGTTATGTAAAGATAAGTTTCTAGATTCCCGATTAAAACTTAAAGCAATTAATAGATTCAGACTTATATATATAGATTTATTTATATATATATATATATATATATATAAAAATGAAATGTTTATAATATCTATATCTATATATTATAAAAATATTCTATAAAATAAATAAATTTTTTTTAGCAAAAATAATTATATATAGATTCTGTATAGCTCCACATGTTGACCCAATTTGAGTTATGGCGAGACCCAAATAACGATAGCGCCCTACTATCTTACAGACATAACTTTATCGAAGCTACATAGCTGTCAAAATTAAATACCTTTTGATGGATTTTGCATACAAAATGGGAAATTTTTGATTTGAGCAATTTTGTGTGGTAAAAAGAAGCATAGCCTTTCAATGTATGAAGTATTAGGTAACTATAACAAAGCAAATATATAAAAGATATAAAAGTATATTTAAATTTCTGAAAAAATTCAAATAATAAAACCCGATTTGAATTGCCTTATATATGTATGTATGACGTCTGCTGTCCATCTTGAATATGGAATGATTTAGTAACTAACTTTCTTCGCTTTCATATTGCCACCCTGTAATTTGTGTAGAGCAGAGACAGAGGGAACACCCCTTATGGGAGGCATCAGCGCCTCCGCAATAGCTCTGTCTCTGGCGACATGTTTCCTAGTCAACAACATTTTCGAATGTCTTCATATGTGTGTGTGTGTGATGTGTGGTGTATGCATGTGTAAGTGTCTTCTTCTTCTTCTACTTCTACTTTCTTTGTCTCTAGGCAATTCTTAATGATGCGCTCTCTCAACGCTCTCGGCCATCGCGTGGGTTATTTCACACTTTATGCGACATTTTTGAAATGCAACTAAAAATAAATATATTTTTAGAGCGCATTTTTACCTCAATTTTCCTCTGCTGTTGTTTTGCTTGATGAAAATTTTCCTCAAGTGCGTTTACTTTTCCAAATTTCAATTTCAATTGAAGCCACAAAATACTTTTCGATATTTTTGGCTGCTTACAATTAAATTAGCACCTTTTATTTTTTAATTATTTATTTTAATTAAATTTCTTTTTGTTTTTCTTTTCTTTTGTTTTTTGGTTGTTGTACCGTAACGCGTGCGCTTTGAATATTACTTTTGATATGAAATAGAAATTTTGTTTTAGTTTTCTTTTAGTTTTTAACACAATTTTAACGACAACTTTTAGCTCGCGCGTGTGTGTGTGTGTGCATGTGTGTTCGTTTGAGGGCGCTTTGCGGGGGCGGGGTCGGGTCTTCTAATCTGGCTCGTTTATCAACTCATCAAAGGGCAGTCAAAATGCCAACATGAGAATAAACTCAATTTCTATGCGCGCTGCATGCGAGCTGTCGCCATATCAAAGAGAGTGAGTGAGAGAGAGAGGGATAGAATGTGAGTAGAGGGGCACAGCTGCAAGAGGCAAAGGTAGAGTCGAGCGTAAAGGACGCTGCTCTTCAAGCGTAAGGGCTCTAATGTATGCCAGGCGTGTGTATATATGTGTGTGTGTGTGTGTGTGTGTCTACCGTACAGTAAAGTCGCTTTAAAGCAAATGCCGATGCAAGATTAAAGATTACAGATTTGTCACGAGCAATGACAGAAACAGCGATAAATTTACAAAGCCAAGTTAAAAGCTAAGGAAATGTTATCCATTAAAATGGCAGAACTTTTTTTTGCATTAAACTGACAAAAACAGTGGGAAATTTATGTGGAAATCAAAAACGTTATCAGCTGAAAATTTGTTATTCAGTGTGTGCAAGCAGAGCGCGACCTTGAATAGAATTTAAATTCCAGCAAATAATAAATGGTCCCGAAGGATGCGAGAGCCCTAATCGTCGAGCCTGCACTGTAACTGTGTTGTTTACGGGCGACAACTACGTTACGTATACGCAACGTGTGCAAATGGCATACACAAGGGAGCCAGTACGTGATGAGAGGGCAGAGAGGAAGAGCGAAAGAGAGAGAGGGAAGGATAACATAGAGTGGGGGAGACAGAGCGAGAGGGAGAGGGAGAGAGAGAGAGAGACTGGGGAGTAAGAAGAGAAGAGAGTAAGAAGAGAGCAAACCGTCGATGACTATTTGCAGTGTCCAAAGCAGGGGCAGTGGGGGGTGGGGGGTGGCCCTTAGGAGAAGAGCTCCTGCTCGTTGGGTATACACAAAAATTGTTTCAATTCTGTGCGACGACAACAGCGAATTGAAAACAAAAACAACAACAACAACAACAACAACGAGAACAGCGACACGGAATTTTGTGTGTCACGCATTAAAATTCGCTCCTGTTGGCCACGCCACTGGCCAGCGCTAGCTGCCAGTTATTGTTGTTGTTGTTTGTGTAGTGCCGTAATTTTATTTTATTCTGCTGAAAAATCGCTAACAGCCGCAACTGCAACAACAACAGCAGCAGCAGCAACAACAACAACAACAACAGCAGCGGCAGCAGCAGCAGCGGCAGCAGCTAGAGAACCAAAATCAAGTAGGTTCACACACTAGTTTCTAGCTGTATGTGTGTGTGTGTGTATTATGTACACAAGTATGTGTTAGCTCTGGCCGCTGATTTCTGTTTTTGTCGCTCGCCTGGGCCGAAATAGTAATTTTTTTTATTTTTATTTAGTACGCTTGTTCTTATTGCTGTTGTTGTTGTTGTTGTTGTTGCTGCTGTCGTTGACTTTTCGTCTGGCCTGTGCCTGGGGTCTGTGGCTAATGCTTTAAAAAAAATTATTTTTTATGGCTTTTTTGGCGAAAAAACGCAGTTTATATTTTTAAACACGACGCTTGTGTGGTAACTGTTGTTGTTGTTATTTTTGTTGCTGTTGTTGCAGCACAGAACGCACGAAAACTGGCACAAACACACACACACACATTCACACACGCACACAGAAGCATGCACGCTAAAATGTCGTCTAACGTACGAGTTGCTACTGCTACTAGCGGCTGCGACAGCTGCGGCGACTGCGACTGCGACGTTGACGTACACGTAGTAGTAGTTGGTTTTGTAGAACGTGAAAAACGTTGCGACTGCGAGACTTGGCGACGGCTAAATGACGACGGCGATAGTGTGTGTGGCAGAAGCAGAAGTGTTGCAATCACGACGGTAGAACAACGACTCAGCCAACACACGAGCGCAGCAAAGCAATCGACCAACTGGGCCCCCACAAAGCAGCGGCAGCGCCAGCAGCGACAGTGACTGCGACGCCAGCAGCGGTGTTCGTTTTACATTCGGCTGGCATTCGGCTGGATTGGCTGTTATGCTCGTTGCTGTTCGTTTTTGTGCTCTTGCGCTCCCTTTCCTTTTGGCGCTCTTTTCTTCTTATTTTATTTTTTTTTTTTTTTAACTCAACGTAACGAGGGATGCACTGCACGTGCGAGAGCATGCATGTGCGTGTTAGTGTGACTGTGTTTGTGTGTGAAAAAGATTACAATAAACACATTTTAGCGATATTACATATTTGGCCTATTTATTAAGCAGCAGCAGCAACAGCAACAACAAACGTTCTCTAGTCGCTTCCACTCGCGCGCCCACACTCTTTCGCTCACTCTCTCTTTAGTCTCATACGATTAGAGTTGTTGTTGACGCTGGCTGCGACGTTGACGTACGTGCGCGCTATGGCTGGCCAAGCAAACACAGTTATGTTTGACGGTGCTGCTGCTGCGTGCGTTCGCTTTTTTATTATTTAGCTTTTTTTTTTTGTATTTTTGATTCTTTGCTTATTGTGCAATGAGCCATGGCGACTTAATTGCTTTTCGTTTGGGCTTTTGGCTTCTACAATAACAACAACAACAAATGCCAGTTTTATTTTCTCTTTGCGCTACGCTGCACTTCAAATGCTTATTGTTGCTGCTGCTGCTGCTGCCGCCGCTGCTGCTGCTGTCGTTCTATCTGTCATGGCGGAGGCGCATAAATAACGGCGCTGATAAAAACTGGGCGAAGGGCGTGCTCACAAAACGTATGCACGTAATTATGGCCAGCGCTTTTATCAACTTTACGTAGTTTTTATTTTGTTTTACTTTTTTCTGTAAAGCTGCCGATTACATAAGCGCTGAAAATCTGCTTGGGAACGGCAGCTCACTGAATGGAGGTATGGACGTATGGAGGTGTGTGTGAGTGTGTGTTTGAAGTTGGAAAATTTGAATGTTTCAGCATATACACAGAGAGAAAAACAATCATGATAATTAAATTGAGTTCACTGATGCGTATACTTAACATTAAATTCAAAAGCATCGTCAACAGCCGCAGCAGCAGCAGCAACGACAGCGCGCGCAACAAAAGCTTCCTGCTGCTGCTGCTGCTGTACGTCGTCGTCGTCGTAGCCTTAAAAAAACAGTTTTTAAATTATAAAAAGAACCTTCAACTGACAGAGCGTAGACATCGCTGTTTGTGTGGGGGTGGGTGGATGGGGGCGCTCTTTCATTGGCAACAACAAAAATTATATAGGTTAACATTTTGCTTGTATCCCGCATGCTTTCTTGCAAGAGCAGGAGAGCAACATGCAAATATGTTGGCCGCACATATCCCGCTCTCACACCCAACAATATTTGTAATCACAAAAAATCAAAGCCACTTTTCGCTCTTAAGTGCAAAAATCAGCCAACCCCAAAGTGGCAGCACCGACGCTCTCTTTTGCTCTCTTCGCACAGCCCGAGTGACTGCGAAGAGCGTTCAAGAGAGCGAGCTTTGCCATGTGCGTGGGCGAAACACACAGGAAACAGTTCCTAGTTGAACTAGTAAACCAGCAACCTTAAATAGAGCAAACGTCGTCCTGCGTGCGTGTGTGTGTGTGTGTTGTTATATGCCTCTCTCCCTTGCTCTAGCTCCCTCTTCTGCCTGCCTGTATATTCGGGCACACTAGCCTGTTCACTCTTCCTGGTTGTTTATTATTGGGTAAGAAGGGTATCGTGTATGTTTGCACAAGTGTGTGTGCGTGTGTATGTGCAATAGTGGGAATAAGTGAAATGTGTTTAATTAAGTTAATTAATAAAAGAGAAACAAATAAAATACCATTAAAGGCAAATTACAAATAAATATATGTATGTGTTTATTTAAATTGCAAGCAAATATTTGTGTATAGAGCATATCGTAGTCGACTAGTCTTTAATTTATAAATTTGCTTAGTCGACAGTAAATGTAAAAAAACAGCTCGAAAGAATAAATCACAAATCAGCGACGAGCCTAACCTAGACGAAATCCCAACTGGGCCACGCCTCCCGTTCCCTCGCACCTCTTTGTCGTTCTCTATCCCTCTCTAGCGACGAGCACTGTTAAATGGACCGCGAAATGTAAGCGGCGCGTATCATGTGAAAGACGTTTTAATGGGTCAGCAGCCAAGCCAAGTAGCAGAGTCTAGGCAGTGTCGACCTTAAAACGCATTAGCAACAGTCGGATAAATTGTAATAATTTTATTAGCAAACATGAAAAGCGGACCCCGGGCGCCTAACTGGCCAGTTAAGTGTTTCGAAAGGTGCTGCCACCAGTTTAGAAGTTCACGAAATCCAATAAGAAAACGTAGCGCACAGACCGACCAAGCAAGCAAGCGAGCGAGAGTGAATGAGTGAGTGAGAGCGAGAGAGACGTGACAAGTGCAGGCGCGCTCAAGGTAAATGCGTCGCAGCCTCAGTCGACGTCGACGCGTCGCAGCAATGCAAGATCAACTGAGCCGACTGCCCAAAAAAAAAAAACGAACGAGTTAACGAAAGAGAGAAGAGAGCAAAGCAGAGCGAGCTCGAGTGAGCGCAGCCAAATGTCAAGCATAAGAAAAACCACGCGCGAATGACAATCAGACAGCAGCACACACACATACGCACCAATAGATGCAGAGTCAGATGCTGTTGGATGGTATAACGTCAAGTGTTGACTAATACCCGTTTTAGCCAGCAGAGTTTTAGAGCCAAGGCAAAGAACCTTTCCCACTCTCCCCTTTCTAGCGTTTGACATACTGACCCAATTCCTGGTTTCGATTTTCTGGTTTTTCTTACAAATACACGTTTTCCGCTGAATGCACATACACACACACATACATGCGCTGAAGCAAGCATACGAGGTGCGTGCTGGAAAAACGAGTTGCATGCATAGAATTTTCGCTAAACAACCAATTGCATTTATTCCCCCCAAAAATAAAAAAACAACAATAAAATAGAATAGTAAAAAAGCAAAATGAATGTTGCTTTTTCCCCGCCTAACCCACACTTACCGTTATACGCAGCTCTACGTTACGTCTTGTTGCTTGAAGAGAGATTCTTGTTGTCGTTGCATTCGCACGCACACAAACACAATGCCTGAAGGAGGACGCGTTTTAGATACGTTAGCTAGGTACGCAGTTCTTCCTTTCCTTTTGGGTTTTTACTTCTTTTATTACTCAATGCGTACGAAGAAAACGGTCTTGAAATTTGACGGATGCGCGACGGTTAACGGTTAACTGTTGTAGTTGTTACTGTAGTAGTAGTAGTAGTAGTTGCTGCTGCTGCTGTTAATGACGATGTTAATTGGTGGTTTTCGAGTATGATGTTGTTGTTTTGTCTTATGTTGCGTTCCGATTTGAGGTTGAAATTACACTATTTTATTTTTATTTTTATACTACTAGAGATCTTACTTCCTACGAATCACAATTACAAGTGAATATGAGAATTCCTTAAAAATAACTAAACTATCCCACATCCAAATGAAATTCTAAGCACCGACTACTGTATGTCCTCCAACAACAACAATAATAACAAAGCACATAACACTATCCTGAATGCGCTTCAACATTCATATTTCATATACCATACACACAGGCAGTTCACCAAAATCTCGGTGTGTGTATGTCTTTTGGTTGCAGCTCGTGCACCGCGTGTCGCCTACAAAAAAGTTACAGTTATCAGCGCACACAGGCAAATACTTTTCCGCACCGAAATTTTCATGTGACGTAACAAATTATTTGGTTGTTTTTAATTGATCTGAATTTTACTAATTACTTTAACTGCCCAACGGGCTTATTTTGATTGTGTGTAACGGTGATTTTTAATTCAAAATTGTGGCAAGGAATCGCAGCCACACACACGACACGGCACAGCACGGAATTATTTTTAACGTAAATAATGATTTGGTTGCTAGTGTTGGGTTGTACAACAGTGTGCGTGAGTGTTGGAAATTGTGGTCAACAGTAACAGATGGTGGTATTTGCTGTTAGAGACATTAGCAGATAATACGCTGTTTACATCATGTGCTTTTAAACATACAGAAAAATGGGGTTTATGCTGTATATATATTGTAAGTTAATTAAATATATTTTAATAGTGCTTTTACACTTTTTTCTCTAGTAGGTACCATACATAATAGGAGCGAAATTCCACCTGCACAATTATTCTGTTAAATAAAAGCGGGCAAACAGCTGACAGCTGTTGCTTGCAAATGCTGTTGTCTTCTGTTAGTATGCTCTTTTCTGCTGCTACACTTTTGATACCTAGTTCTGGCGAGAGTTAGCTGAAGATAACTGTATTTGTATATTCATTAATTTGTACAAAAAATTCTTAATTTAACTTTTCAAAAACCATCAAGGACTTTTTAAACCAAATTAACACATAATTTGATTTCTATATAACTGGCCATTAAGTTAGCGGGAATCCAGCCAAACTGCCAGCGTTGTTGCATTGAGAAAAGTTATGCAACTGTTAAATACGTTGATTGTTATACTTTAAATTAATGAGTTGTATAAATAAATTTTTGGTGAAAAAATAATCCATTTTGTCATAAAATGCTTTTTTACACATATTTTGAAATCGATATTTTAAGTTTATGTAAAAATACGGAATGTTAAACAACACCAGCGCTGTTAACCGATCAGCTGATTGTGAGCCATTGCAATACCAGACGCAGAAGTAGAAGAAGAAAGAAAACAACGCAATTAGCGAAAATTGGAGAGAACGCTTACAAATGCTTTAACTGGCTGCGATAAAGATTTGAAACAAATATGTCACTTGTTGATCATGACTCATGGTACGTATGAGAAATTCTTTATTTATATACATGTATGTTTATCGCCGACGTTTGCAGGGACATCGAGTTTGAAGGGTGCGAACGCCTGCGACATCAGCTGCTTGGCCTGCTGCACAAGCGCAGGCAGCTGGGCGGCGCCGTCGCCGATCCGGAATACGCAAAACTAACGAACAGCATTGATGTGAGTCGTGAGCAGCTGGCCAAGGATATGAAACATCTCAAGGTCGTTCTAGATAATGCCATCACTTGGGAGTCCTGTTCAGAGCATGAGCTGCAGCAGCGTCGCATCAACTTTGACAAGCTCAACTCAGACTTACGCAGTATAGATGCCACGATAAACAGCGACAGTGCACGCCCTTCAACCAGCTCCACTTCAGTCTGGCAGCAAATGGGCACAACCGCCGCTGCTGCTGCTCCGCCCTCAGATATTGCCAGCTTAAAGTTAACACAGGCTGCGATACTCGAGCAGCAGGATCGGGGACTGGAGGCGTTGTCGGCCACCCTTTCGCGACAGCGCCAGCTCGCCACCCAGGTCTACGAAGAGGTAGACGATCAGCATAATATACTGGACAATCTGGCCAACACCATGGATCGCGTGGAAGCGGGAGTGCAGCGAGAAACGCGCACCATTGGCCAGGTGACCAGAAGGGATAGCACCTGGGGCTATTGGCTGGTCATCATAATGCTCTTTGTGGCCATTCTCATTGTGGTGCTTGTCTAAGGGACAGGATACAACTATGTTGCGAATAGGAACTAGATATATATGTAGCTGTATGCATGGCTGATATATCTATAACCCATTTTGTATGCCTGCAAAGCATTTGCTAAGATGTTTGTTGAATGTATGCATAAGTATATACTTTATATATATATATGTATGTATTGGTTGAAATGCCCTTGCAGCATTCATTATATACTATTCCTATGTATATGTACATATACTATTTACATGTATGTCAATTTTGTTTATCTTTTACTCTTATTGAATCTGTCAAGTATATACCTATATGTATATATTTATATATATTGCTGATCTGTAACAACATTGAAGTATGTTTATTCGCAATGTAAGTTTCACCAAAATCAGTCAAATTCTAATCTATAGAATGATTTTATTTTCTATATATACATACTTGAAGATTTTACGTATTCTCTCACCAAAAAGTTACATCAAGTGCCTAAAATACATTGTATAAAATATATATTAATATTATATATGTTGTATATAGAAACTATCAGCTGAAAATAGCATTTCAAAAATATTTCATAATCGACTTGTACCATAATATATCGAAATATATATAATAAATTAAAAATGTATGTTTTGTTCTATATATTTTTCCAATTATATATCAGCTAAATCATACTTGATTTATCAGATGTAATATTAAATGTAGATCAAGTATCTATCATAGATATCAAACATATTCTCATATATCTAATAATATCAATATCAATAATAATATCAAATATCTAAATCTTAACTGCAAACCCTACATCATAAATTTATATAGCTACCGCAAGGGCATTTTTGACTTCGGCTAATAGAATTTCAATTTTAAGCCCTTGTTTATAAATAAAAAATTTGTATTATGAAGAATTGTTTAATAAACATATATAAAAAAGAAAGAAAGAAACTACAGTTTGTGCATAATCCAAATAGCATTCCAATATCTGATCTAGCTAAGCTAGATGATAAAGGACACATTTACATATATTATATACCACACATAAAACATTCTCTACTTTCGATATCGTGAATGACAACAGTTTTATTTCGTAATGTCTCCAGGCAGGGTATTTAAATTACATTTGTTTTGTTTACAAGATTAACTACTTAGGCCAAGTCGGAAGCGTAGGGCACATTGGCCAGATTGCCGATGGCACCGACCGAGAGCTTGGAGCCCGCCACCTTCTTGGCCGCCGCCTGCACCTGTTGCACTGAAACGGCATCGATGGCAGCCACCAAAGCATCGGCTTCCAGCACAGTTCGGGTGATGGCCGCCTGGCGAGCGATTTGCTTGCTCAATTCACCGTCGGATGAGTAGTTGGATAGAGCGCGTGCCTTCAGCACCGCCTTGCCACGAGCCACATCCTTGTCGGACACAGAGCCAGATTTCAGGGCGCGCACCAGGAATTCAACGGCTTTGCCAATATCTTTGCTGCCGGCAGAAGCGACAAAGCCAAAGACTCCGGCATCTGTGTAGGATTTGTTGATGGCTTGGTATGACACGGGTGCATCACCTGCGCAGCTGACGGCCTCGCCAAAGGCGCCGGCGGACTTGCCACGCTTGGTGGCAGCACCGCCGCCAACAGCCTGCCTCAAAATGGCAAATGCCAAAGCCTCGTTCTGGTTGGTAGCAACGCCACCTTCGCCGACAACGGCGACCACAGCGCGATCTCCGGCTGTGTCCTTGCGTGCATCTCCACCGTAGTAGCTATTGTTGCTCTTGATGGCGCCGCCGCCGCTGGGGAAAATCAGATTCTGGGCAAAACCAGAGAGCAGATTATTGTCCACGCCAACGCCCACAACGGCAGCAGTGCTGGGATTGAAGGTGCTGCCAACGAAGTGGAGCAAGCTCTCGCTTGAGATATTGCCCAGCTGGAAACGTGGGATGTAAATGGAGTTGCCCAGACCGGTGCGGAAGGCGGCCTTGTGTGCCAGCTCAATGGCGCGCTCCTACATTTGAAAAGTTATTGAATAGCATAAAGTCCCATATACTAGATGTATTTATATAAATACCTCTTTGGACACCGAATCCAACTGATTGTACAAGGTCTTGGCGTTATCCTTAAGTTCCCAGGGCTTGAAAGCGGGCTGCAGGAGATCCTGCAGATAGCGCAGACCGGTCTCCACATTATCGGCGGTCGTCTCAACGGTGTAGCCAACGAATTCGCGATCGCCCCAAGCGGTCAGGGTGCCGCCGACTTGTTGGATGTTTCGTGCAATGGCAAAGGCCGTCGATCTCTCGGTGCTCAAGGTGCCAGCCAGACGGAGCAAATGCGAAGCGCCCTGTGTGTCGTACGCCTCATAGCGTGAGCCGGCACTGCGAATTACATTATCAACCATAACAACGACAGCCTCTTTTTCGTAGGCGTGGCACTCACCGCAGCACGATGGAGACACGAGAAACGGGCACCGAGGCATCAGCTGTGGCCACCACCAGCTTGTTATCCAGCACGTTGACGGCGATGGGCGAGGTGTCGCCGACGAGGCGTGGGCAGGTCGCATAACCGCGTTTCTAACATAAACAACCAACAATTACAAACTTTTCGCTTTACGTAACACGGAACGCAAAAAATTTTTTGCATCGATCGAGATTTGTTGGTTAAGTGCAACAGCTCACATAATGCATAGAACTTACGGCAATTGAGCGCAACAGATGCGTCTTGCTAGCGTTGCAGGCCATTGCTTTTGTTTTCTTTTTGACTTATTTAACAAATTTTAATAACAATAAATCGCAGCGAGCGAGCGACTATTTTTTTCCACCCGTTCGTTCCCACAAGTTAGTGATGTGCGGCAGCAATGAGCTATCGATTTTTTAATTCATATATTCTAATGATGATTTTTCTAGAAAACATCGATTTGTTTATGGGCAAATATTGTTATATATGGTCATACTTTTCTGTTCAACATTTTTTATTAAACGTATTTTTTAGGGGTTTTTATTTTAATTACAAAATTTGCTGGTAGCTTAAACTATCATTTCCAAGTCGCGCGCGTAACTAAGCACCTGTTCGGCCAACTCCACCGAGGGCAATAGCTCCTTGGGCTTAATGCTGCGATCGATGAAACTGTAATTTCCATTGCTTTCCAATTTCCATTGACGTTTCTCGCCGAACGCTTTGATTTCATCCGGCACACGCAGATTGAGCCGTTTCGCAGCATCTTTAGCCGAAATCTTCTCGTAGGACATCTCAATGCAGGCGCCGATTTCATCCCGCACCGTCTCGACCAATAAATCCATGAAATGGTTGTAGATTTCGGCAGGCATTGAGGATTTCGCCTGGAAGATCTTATTGTAGCGACCTTCCATGATATATTGTTCCAGTGCCAGAATAGGACGAATGTATTGATTGTGCTGTATTATGTCAACCGACAGGAGCTCCAGTTCAGTATGGAAGTCGGACACACGATTGCCGGACAGCAGATAGAGAAGATTGAGGCCCAACAATTTGTATTTGCTGTCCGATTCACCAATTATTTTGGCATAGTCGTAATAGTAGCATTTCAGCTGTGCCATGTACCGTTCGAACGCGAGTAGATCCTTGGTCAGTACACTATGCTCCACAGCGATTTCCAACACGGCGCGTGCCAACAAAAGTTGCTTCTTCGAGTTCTGTGCATCTTTGCCGTCTGTGGGCAGAAATTGCATTTTGACCAACGCCACTTTGAGCTGATCCAACAGCTGGCCGCATCGCGGTGTGTTTGGTGGTCGCTTGGACCATTCAGCACAGAGTTCCTTGTACAACGATTCCACTGCAGCCATTATTCTTTATTATTTGGATTTATTATTCGAAACAAAACACAAAGTTGTGAGCTGAGAATGATTTTCGCTTTTGCTCTGCTTCTTTTTCTGTTGCTATTCACAGAGAGGGCAATGTTAATGCTATGGCAACTCTGTTATCATCGATATCTAACACAATATATCGATGAGATTAATGGCATTTCGCGTTTCGAATTGTCACAATACATTCAATTGAATCTCCGCACAAAAATTGAATTGCAAATGTCTGACGAACAACTTATTTGGGAGGATAGCCTATTAATAAAGGCCTACGATGACTCCATAAACTTGGCGCGTGAAACGCTCGCCCGTCGCATTGCCGACTCAACCAACACGCGTGAGGCAAATGGACCCGAAAAAAAAGAAGCAGCCTCAACTTCAGATGTCGATTTGGAACCGCAGGAAGATGCCGAGGAGCAGGAGCCAGTTTTCAAAGTTGGTGATTTCGCTCGTGCCACATATACTGATGGGCTGGACTACGAGGGTACCGTGATATCAATCAATGAGATTGCGGGCACCTGCGTTCTACGCTATGTTGGCTATGAAAACGAACAAGAGGTACTCCTGGCTGATCTATTGCCCAGTTGGGGCAATAGGGCGCGTCGCGATCAAATTCTCTATTCTAAGCGTGCTGAGCCCGAGGAAGCGCAGCCAGAGCAGCGTGCCAAGGCTTCCAAGAAGTCTGGGTCGAAGAGCAAGGGTTCATCGAGTGGCAAGGGCTCATCGAGTGGACGAATGGGTGGACCTGGTTTGGTGATGCCACCAATGCCACTTGTTCCGCCCATGTTCTCGCCCTCTGGCGGCATGAATGGTGAACCAGAACAGGACTTTGTCGCCATGTTGACTGCTTGGTACATGTCTGGCTACTATACAGGCCTCTATCAGGGCAGAAAGGAGATCAATGCGAAGAAGAAGACGCCCAAGAAGTAATTTCCTATGTAATTTGAAAGACTCTGTTGTAGGCAATAAGACTTAAATAATAACAATACAATAAGTATTAATTAAAGTATATGTGTATTATTTTCAAGCTGAATATCGATCCTACATTGAGCTTGATTTCAGCTTCCACGCGGCCGTGGTTGCCACCTTACAAAATCGACTTGTACCATGGAAATGTACCAAACGCATATAATTGGAACAAATATTGCATAAATTTGTGTAAAAATGACCAAAATGTGTATTTTACTATCTTAATGTTGGACATTGTTGATAAAAACCAAAATATCAACGTTACCTTGGTACTAATGTCAGCGATTATTATATTACATTTGTACCACGTGCAGGAGAATATTTACAGCTTGATTGATTTGTCGATTACTTAGGACACCCGATATTTTAAGCTATCGTTGGCTGTCTCTCAACCAAAATGGACGAAACACGATGGACGCGTAAGAATTATAAATTATAAATTTGTTTTCTAATTAATATGGTAAATATAAAATATAAATTGGATTCTTATAGCACGACTGGTAAACTGTGGCATCGAGTACCAGCCCATTGCGGTGCAGTATAGAAATGCGCGCAGGTTTTTCAATTGCCGACAGTACGACAGTGGACCCGGCTTGAACTGGGTCGAAATTGTCGTCCATCACGAGGGGACACTCAATTTTACAGCTAATCCCAAGGACCTGATATTGAATGCTATCTATGAGGCGGTGGAGAATGAATCTTTCTATCCCGTTAACTATCAAGTATGTTGGATCTGTATTTATTTTATTCAGTTTCTAATTTACTTTGCGCTAACTGCAGAGTGGTCAAGTGGCTGACACCTTTCTTGTACGCGCCTGTAAGCCGGCATTGGATCAGTTATTCAAGCGCAGCTTAACTCTTCGCCTCATTAATGGCGCCATGATCCCCATGGCCGTGTGGTTCAATGTGGCTAGTCATCAGAGGGATCACATTTCCCCTCCACTGATCATATCCCAGGTAAAGTATAAGTATAGTAGCTCACAATTGCATCTTAATACGTTCTCTCTTTCTGCAGGTAACCGATCGTCTCTTAAATCGCCTGGAGAACCATCGTGGCGTGGAGAACGTTTTGAACCTGAGCAAGTTTAGCAGTCATCCAGCGTTCAAATATATTGAGGTCAAATTGAAAAATTCATTCACCTTCCATCTGGTCTGCTCGACCATACACAACAATGACGATCGTCGTCGTACCATAAAGGGATTCAATTTATCCCAAAATGAACTCACTGATCTTTCACCCATGCGACTCTTTGGCGATTTTGACTATGAATTGTTGGATATAACGGGAAATTCGGTGGGTAGTTTGATAATCATAGATAACTAACTTGGACTAATGTTTCTCAATTGCAGATCCAATCCTCTAAGCGCCTTTGCAGCGATCTAGAGCGTGTGAGAGCAAAGCACCTCTATTTGGCAAATAATCCTTTAACCAAATCCAATAAGTTTCCCGATTGCCTAAGCCCTCTGATTAACAATTTTAAGTTTGTGGTAAGGCGAAAGACGAAATGAGATCTTACTTTCACATCATTATCGAGTATTATCTAATATCTGATTACTATATTCTATTAGGATGGGGTACCATTTGATAAGCTCCACAAGCTATATTCGCCGCTCAACTATGAGATTGACATGGAGTGCGACGGGGTGCGCATCGACTGGACCAACAAGTCAACGCTATTAAAGTTCAAGGATAGCAAGTATTGGCATGCCTTTCTGGTAGAGTATATATATATAAGGAATGCCAGATAACACAATTATAATAAACCCCATTATCATAGATTCCCGATGCTGATCACAAGTTCAACAAAGAGGACCTGTTTAATTTTTTCTTTGTAATGGTTTCGCCTGAATTGAGTGAATTTTATCCATGTTACTACAAGGTGAGCTGGAGGAGCTGTCAAGGATGTTCCAGGATCCTAAAGATATCCCAAATCTTTTCGACCATCTTGAACTGCAAACTTGTACTCACGTTGCTTTCCATTTTCCCAGTTTGAATATAACCAACATCGATTTCTGGTGCGGGAGTGCTTCGATCAAATTGAGCACTTGGTCAACAATTGCAATCTTGAAATGAAAATTCCTCAGATCACGTCAGATGAGCAGGAGCTCACATATCAGAACTCCGTACCCTATTATCTGCGCATGAATGTGACCGCCATGAAGCAAGGACATTTGCAGCCGAAGAAATGCATTGAGCAGGCTTTGCAGCAGCGCTTCGCTGCTACCAATCGTGTGCTGAATCTGGAGGACTTTCAAAGCTCAGAACAATTGGAGAATGTCATCGTTAGCTTAAGCTCGCCGCGCATCCTTAGCACCGTCCTGCGAATGGCATCGCGCAAATTCCTAGGCAACTGCATTGAATTGCGTTTGGGCAACAATAAGATTTTGGGCCTCAATTTGCGCACCTTATCGTTGCTGAATGGCCTGCTGGCTTTGGATCTTTCTATGAATTGGATCTATGATCTGTCGATGCTAACTGCGTTGAACGAGATTCCATTGAGGTCCTTGCGATTGCACGGCAATCCTTTGTGCAAGAAATACGTTTTGCCAAGTGAGTACATTCGGGATGTGAAGAAGGTATGTCCGGGTCTCTTGCGACTGGATGATGTGGACTTGAGCACAAAGCCGGGCTTGACACCCCAGAAGGATTTCCTCTGCGACACAGCTGGCTATGAGCTGGTGGGCGAAGATTTTTTATGTCCCTATATGCAGGACTTTGAGCTATTGGATACGCGCTTTGATCTACGCCGCTTCTACTCTGAAGAGTCGATTTTCACGCTGACTTGCAGCTATGACATCCGCCGTGCCCATCCCACAAAGCCGACGAACGAGCTGTGCAAGCGCATCAACAAATACAATTACTTCAGCAGGAATCTGCTCAAGAATTCGATGGACACGTGCCGCGTGCATTTGGGCGAACATGATATAATGCAGACTCTGATGCAGCTGCCAGAGGTAAAGCATGACTACATCTCGATGCAAACGGATGTGATGCACCACGATGAACAAGGCGCCATGGTCTATGTGACTGGCGTACTGCTCGATGGGCCGGACTTGTTGCTCGCCTTCAGCAGGCAGTTCGTGCTCAGAGTGAAGGAGACTGAGTGTGTAAGTGGAAATAGTTGCAATAGTTACTCTGGGCGGCTCTCGACTTTTAACTCATTTACAGGGCATCGGCGGAGGAGGTCAGGTCATGATTATTGCCAACGAGCGTCTCAACATTATGAATCCGACGCCAAAGCAGGAGCGAGATGCCTTCAAGGTTGTCAAGCCCCGCGAGTTGGAGCCAGAGCCTGATGACTCTTTGGAGGTCAAGGAGCACAAGCTGCATATCCTTCAGGAAATAACTGGACTGCGCCCCAAGTGGTGCACCCGTATCCTGCAAGAGGAGGCCGATTGGGACATGCGATCGGCGCTCAAACAGTTCGTTAAATTGGACGAGCAAAATAAGTTGCCAGACGAAGCATTTACTTAAGGAGCTGGGAATTTTAATTGAATAACGGATTCCTTATCTGCATTTATGACGCAGGCGCAGCTCAAGTGCGTCGAATCAAATTTCAGAGAAATTTGACGATATCAGCAACTGCGCTCGCAAAAACACTCAAAAAACTTTTAGACTCAAGAGCCAACAAATCAAATAACTGTTACCAAAATTAATCTCTGTGATTAGCAGAAATACCAAAAAGTTCTACTAATACCTGTACTTATTAATTACTTATCAAAGTACACTATAAAAATTATATTTTCCCAACTTTTGTATTATCGTAAATTTTATAATATTGCTGAGCAAGGATTAACTGCAATTGCTCGCTCTCTGCTTGCGCTCTCTTCGCTGCTCAGGCACTGCTGTGCTGTCTACACTCTGCTGCTGCTGCGCTCTGTTCTCTCACTCTCTTTCTCACTCTGTTGCTGCTGCGCTTTTTGATGCTCGATGTGCATTGCTCTGCTGCCGCTGCTCTGCTGCAGCTCTGGTGGTGGCTCTCACGATATTCGTGTTGTGCTCTGCTCTTGCCTTTCAACTGTTCCGCTACGAGCTCTGCTGCTAGCAGAGTTGCGCTCTCACACGTCGTGCTTTGCTATAAATGCTCGTGCCTTACGCTGTTTCGTTTCAGTTCCATTCGAGACGCGTTCGTGTGCGGTTGAGTTGCGTTACGTTACGCTGCCCGTTTGACTGTTTAACCGCTTTGTGTGAAACGGTTGAGAAATCAAATTAATATACGCGCTGCCGCCGAGTGCATTTCAAATATTTACGTATATATAGGTCTGTTGTTAACGTTGCCATTTTAGAAATTTATTCATTAATAAAACCAAATATAAATAGCAAGTGCACAAGTGCCCCATTAATTATTAAACACAACAAAAACAAAGAACAAGAATTCGAATACCATTTGTTTATGTGCGAGAAAACCTGTTTGTCGTCAAATATTAATAATAGTCTAATATTAGTTATATAACAGACTCGATACGCCTTAGACTCTCGCATCGACACGACATTTGATTTGACTAACAACAACAACAACAACAACCACAACAACAATGAAATCAACATTGTAATTTTTGTCTCGACTTTTTGATGAGCTCAACAAAATGCTCAACCGAATTCCCGGCTAATTTTCTTGTGAGCCACCTTTTTGCATATGAATGAAAAATCGCTGAAATTTGATTTAGAAGGCGTGGCGGGGCGGGGGGCACGACATAAATCAAGTCTTTGGTAACATTTTGTTTTGGTTTTTTTGTGTGTTGTTCTTCTGCTGCTTCTTCACGCAGCGTGTGATTTTTTACCCTAGCCAAAGGTATTTTAACTAAGTCGTAAAGTATGTCAAATATTTGGTACTCTACAGAGTTTGTAATTATATATGGAAGAGTTGCTCGAGCATTGGAGTTGTTGCAGCCATGTCTAACTGTGTTTGTTGTTACCTTGTTATTTTCTGTCTCAAAGATTTATAGCCACAATTAAATTTGATGTCAAGCCGGGGAAAGCTGTGCTAGTTCCTATTATTTATTCAAGTGTGATGTGACAATTTAGCAAATATTTATATTATATTTAATTGTTGTACGAAGAAAACTTTGCTCATTTCAAATACTTTACGAAGTGATATTAAACTTGGTTATAATATTGAATTTTCGGATATAGTTTCTTAGCTTGGATATAGTTTCATTACAATAGATCTTATATTTCCATATATTTAGCACTTTCTTCAATTAATAGCACAAGCCTTTGTTCTAGACTGATTCGCAAATATAATTATTTACCATATTCCTATCTTATCTCTATGCAGTGTATTGCATTTTCGTTTAATTCTTGCAGATCTCTCAACTCTTTTGTCTTTTAAACGATTTCCGCTGGAAAGAGTTGTTTATCGGCCATTAGCCTAGGTTTACTGAACTCTCCTCTAGGCAGCCGAAATTGCGGGGCTTGGTTAAACAGTTGGTAAAACGGCTCAAACCTCTCGCTGACTCAGTTTACTCTCTCTCCCTCTCTCTCTCTCTCTCTCTCTCTCTCTCTCTCTCTCTCTC
>NW_022045895.1:154694-173297 GCF_001654015.2 Drosophila navojoa
AACAAAACCATTATACCCTGATTTCCCATTTTCAATGGGTTCAGGGTATAAATATATATATATATTTAAGTGTGCTAAGTAAATCATTTTTGCATTCATTTAATATTATAAATTTTTTTGATCAAGTTTTGATCTACTATTCTAGCTATTTTCCTAAAATATTTCCTATTATTATTAGATTTTTTTTATTCACATATTTCTCTGCCGATGCTATTAGTTTCACATAGTAGCTTATTTCAGTGCCAACAACAAATTTTGTTAACCCACTGTCAGATTTGACAGGCACTTGCAAATTAAGCAGCGATTATTTAGCGCTAAGCGTTTAAAAACGCGCTAGAAACGCTAAGAAAACGCTTGGCACTTGCGTGTTTATCAATCAACTAGAAATGCTCGAAGCTCATATCTAACAGTGTTGCGTAATCTCTAAAAAATTGCAGAGCTGAGTTCAATGATCGATAGAGCGAGAGAAAGAGAGAGAGAGAGAGAGAGAGAGAGAGAGAGAGAGAGAGAGAGAGAGAGAGAGAGTCAGATCTCTCTTTGTTTTTGGAGCTCTGGCTATCTGCGTGCCTCCATAACAAATCAATTAAATTATGATTGGAGCTCTATTTTATTGGACTTTTTGTTTTTGTTTTTTTGGTCAGTTTGTACCATATGAAATCTGTGGCAGCTGGCAGCATAAATATTAGTTATATATGTATATGTATATATATTTCGGCACGAGGAAGAAAATTTTTCGCATGCGAAATTTTCTGCGTAAAATTAAGCAAAAATTAGTAAATGTCACGTACGTCGAATGAAAACATAAATAAATTAATAAATCAACTAAGGCATAGTAAAAACAAATGAGAAATAGCACGAATTAAATTGTATTTATAACGATGAAATATGAACAAGTGTATAACTAACTATATATGTATATGTGTATAAATATATATATGTGTATATATGTAAATATATTTATACACAGGATTTTATTTAAAAATGATTTCAGAATATAAACATAAATTTAGAGCTTAAGTTATGGCAGAGTTTAATAGTTTTACTCATATATTATAAATCATATATATTTTGTTGAGGCAAAAATCGCTCAACATTTATTCAACATGAATTTTATAGTTTTAATAATGGAATTTTTATTAGGCAGTATGCAAATAATATATACATATATGTATATGTTTATACAGCTGTGATAGTTTTAAGTACCATTACCTTTTAAATACCACTAAATATCAATGCGAATATGGATTTTTATCTGCTTTAAAGCTAGCAAATAATAGAGCTATTTACATAACTGTTTAATGCTTTCATAAATAAGTTCGGAATTTTCATAAAAAAAAAAATGTTAACTCATTTGCGAAAGTGAACTGAGTAATGAGTGAAAAATTTGGACCCTATAAAGACTATTGATCGAATATATCTCTATACTATATATTATACTATATAGATTTAAACAAATCCTAAAATATCTTGAGCATTATTTTATGATAAAGACTATAAAGACCAATTAGGTATGGTGGATAGAGGGCGTGGCATATCAGAGAATGCAGTCGGCAAAGCTCTTACATATTTCTGATCATAAATATAAAATAATCACAAACAATAAAATTTTGATTTGAAATTGATTTCATATAATTTTTATTACTACATAGACCTTATATGAGCCCCCTAAACGATTCAACTGTCTTTTTTTATATATTTAATCCATGGCAAGTGTCAATAAGAAATGCTAAAGCACTGTCTCGTTGCGATAGAACGAACATACTCGAGTCTTATCAGGCATATATGTATGTGTATGTATGTATGTGTATATGTCCACTTTTCGATTTCAAAGTTGTCTGTCGCAACGCGTTGTACATATCATAATACCCACAAGGCAAGGAGGGTACATATAAGGAATATAATAAAGCGATTTTAATGGCTATTTTAAAACGCATAAACGCGATTTGCAGTTGCCTTGTCGGCGGAGGATGGGCAAGGCTCGCGGGGGCAGCTTAGATTGTTAACTGTAGCTATACAGATATAGGCAGAATAGTATATATAATTGTGTGTATATACGTATGTACCGTATAGATAGTGCTCTCGCAGTGATCTAAGCAGATGCGCGCCGTTCAAATTGGAATTTTAATTTCGCATTGAGAAAACAAAGGCGACGCATTCAATTGCACGAATCAAACGGGCCTCGAGAGGCGGCACACTTGGGAGTGGGTGGGAATATTACATTGGCAATTGGAGGGTAGCCGCAGCTATCCCCACATTGCCTCAATCCAGCCCAGCCTCTACCCCCGCCAGCGCCATTCAATGTGCAATTAATCGCTAAGACGGTCTTGAAATATAAATAAGTTGAGTAGGCATGTGCCTGGCGGGCATGACTGACTGCATAATACTCATTATAGAGTGGAATCGATTAGCTGTGATCGCAGATATTTCTATATAGCTATATACATATTCATATTCTTGGATACTCAGTAATAATCTATAATCTTATAGCAGCTGAAAGATATCTTAAATTGCCACGCCCCTAAAGGGTGTATGAGAGTATAAGATCCACATATAAAGTCTCTAATGGAAAAATTAGTATATTAGGTGTCATGTATGCCTTGACATTACACCAAACTAATATACCCTCATCACAGTCTGAACGTGTATCAAATGCTGTTTTGCTTTGCATCTCAGTTTCCATACGATTCGGATTCGGATCTTCTCGATTCTCCATCTGCACAGCTGGCCTTCGGAAATAGTTTTTGGTGTTGGCCTCGCGTTGTTCGTCTAATTGAAATTGGAAAATTGCGACTGACAGCACTTAGTGCAGCTTTACTCGTGGCCTGCCTCCCATCGCCCATCACCCATCGCCCAGCTCCATTTCGTGTGCCCCACTCCCGTCTCCTGCTCCATTTGCTGTCTGACGTCACGAATGTGACGCGAGTTGTTGCACAATTGCATTAGGGCAGCGTCTGCCGAAGTTGTTATTGTAAACAATGAGCACAGATGTGCGTTCATCTCCATAGATACCCTGTAATTGGAGGTGTGCATGGGCTAGTTTTGAATGGATGGGAGGTATGTGAGATATAGAAGTAGATCTCAGCTGTCTATACAAATTAGGTAGGCAAAAGGAGAAAATGAAGTGAACACAGCCCTGTATACCCTGTAGTTCGAGTAGAACTTGAGGTCGCTTGGTAGCCAAAGAAATTATTGAATGAGATTTCACTTAACATAAATCTATCAAAGTATATTTCTAATTATTATCAACAGGGTATCATATGATTTATAGTCCAATCTTCTTCTCGCTTCTCTTCGATCTATTTTTGGTCTCAAAAACTAAAAACTAAAAAGTTGTTGTTGTCTTCTCGATTTAATAGTTTTTTTTTCACAGTTTTGATTTTATGTGTGTTTATTTTGATTGGCAGCAATTTATTTACTTTTGCATTGTGGCAGCACACAGACACAGAATGCATATACCCCACAGTCCCACAGAGACACACAAATATCGGTATATATATGTGTACATAGATAGATTTCGAATTCAACTGTTTATTGAACTATGCGAAAGACCTTCAATGGGCAGGCGGAATACATTGAGGTTTTATAAATTGTGGAGAGACCGATCTTGAATGCAATTTCAATTACAGGGTATTTACGGGATATTTTTATTTAGCTGGCTCCTTGGGATATTTGGTATTGTAGAGCGGTATATAGTTGGTTATGAGACGCCAGTCGGTAAAATAGATGACGGCCAGGCCAGCAGCCATGCCAAAGGTGGCAGCGGATGGTATGCTGTGGGCGTGGCAAGTAAAATATATTGGGTAGATATATATATTGAGATGGCTATAGCTACTTACAAGACTGTGACCATTGTCTTTTGAGCCTTGGTGGGCTTCAGCTTAGCTAACAACTGCTTGATAGACATTTTCGAGACTTTTTGGGGCAAATAGAAAGTGCGTAAGACAAATTTGTATGAGTTCTTTAGAGCTGTCAGTTAGCTAGGGAGCCAAGCCTACTGCATTTGACAGATGTTTAGAGAAGTGTATGGAGAGGGGCTAGAAACGTCTAGAGGTACAGGGAGGGGTGAAGCAAGCGCATAGAATATAAGGGAAAGTCTGGATGGATTTCCAGGAGGAGTCTAGGAGAGGCGTAGCAGAGAATATTTGTTGAGGGGTGTATGAAGAAGTAAAGCAGTTTGTGTTGGAAGGGTCCAAAGATATTGAATGATTCTTAGAAAGGAGCCTTAAAAAGGAGGAAAACTGGAGGTCTACAATAGAGAAGAAAATGTAGGAAATGGTCTTGTAAATATTATGGGAAGTGATACAGAAAAAAAGTTGAAAAAGAAGAAATAATGAAAGAAATCTTGAAAGGGGCCTGGAAAATAGATTAGGAATTGATCTACAAATGGATTTTGGCACGAATAGATGATGGAAGAGGTATGAGGGACAAGAGAGTCCAAATAGAGGTCAGGGCAAATAACTATAGAGTACTTTAATATCTAAGTTGTACAGTTAAACAAATTATATCGTATGTAAAGAGCGTTTACAGTTAATTAAAATAGTAAATAAAATTTTTATTAATTATGCGAACATTGTGTCATCATTAAGAGAGCGAGTTTTAGAGGGTGTTTTGAGTGACAAGCGTGGGGTGAGGGCAAGACATTACGGAAGATTTAATGGAGGTGTCCAGCAAAGGGTCTACAGAGAGATGATACTATGAATAAAAACTATCGTATACAAATTGGTTTAATCAAGTTTATATTGTCAATTGATTAAGGACAGACTCGAGGAAGGCGTCGCTCGAGCGTATCACTTGGGTGTACGTAGTTCCCATCGATTGTAAATTAATTTGGATGCGGGTAACGCTCTATGTAAACATATTGTGCTACAAATTGAAACATTACATGGGCTTATTTTAATGACACAAACAACTCGCCTGGCAGAGGGAAACGGGGCAATCAAAGAGGATGAGGGAGGGGGAGGCGTTAGTGGGATTTTATGATGACTAAGGTTAGCTGAAGCCGGGCAAAACTGCAGCAATTTGTCAGTCGCAAAATCATTAGCCTAATTTCCAGCTGTATGTGTGTCAGCATGAGTGTGTGTGTGTGTGTGTGTGTGTGTGTGTGTGTGTGTGTGTGTATGCGTGTGTGCTAGCATTTTCTTATGGGTAGAAAGGA
Source organism: Drosophila navojoa (assembly GCF_001654015.2). The sequence continues at coordinate 159,850 of NW_022045895.1, forward strand.
AAAAAAAAAAAATTCGTATTGGGGCCCTGCCCTTTATTGTCTTGACTCAACTCAACTCCTTGGCAGACGCGCAGAGTAAAGCAATTTAAATGCCACACCTAGTGACCGCCTTCCACCTCTACACACACACACACACACACACACAGAGACACAGAGACACACACCTGTTCAGTTGTTCAGCTGTCCCTGTCCACACATATGACATCTGGACGACAGTTCAAGGATATTCGACAAAATCCTGGGCTGGGCCCACTTAAATTTCATTGAAATTTTTACACCAACGATTACTTACCTTACCTTTGCACCCCCATTGCAGTCATGCGTCTGCTTTTGCTCCTGATGATGGCCTGCCTGGCCTATGGGCAGCAGCAGCAGGACTACTGCTTTGGCAAGGATACGGAACGGCCACAGACGCGCCAGTTCAGCTCGAAGACGGCCTACCAGATCGTCAAGGGCACCAACATGGACAAGCAGTACCAGGTGCCCGGCTGTGAGCCGAAGAAGATGTGGATCTACCACAGACATGGCACACGTCTGCCCACGCCAGGCACCATCAGGGAGGCGCCTAGACTGGAGGAGGTGGGTGCCCAGTCCTCTTCCCAACTGAACGCATCTCTAATGGTTTTTCATTTGTCCTCCTTGTAGCTACGCGATGCCATTATCAAAAACTATCGCGTGCTCCGCACCAAGCCCGACGAGAATGCTCTGTGCCTCATCGATCTCACTGCCATCCAGATGTGGAAATGGAATGCGAGCATTACGGTTGACATTGCGGAGCATTTGACCAGCCAGGGCTACGAGGATATGCGCGGCACAGCCAAGCTCTACCAGCGCTACTATCCCACAGTGCTGCCCGGCAAATACAATGACAGCTACTATTTGGTAAGAATGAGGAATAAATTCGAATACATGATATGATCTATAAGAAATAGAGACTCCAAGTATTATCCCTGGCATGCTCTACATGAACTAGCTTTTCAAGTCTATTATAGACCCTAAAGAGATACGATTTGTAATCCCTTTCTCTTCGCTCCCCTCTCCAGTTCCGTCACACGGACACTCAGCGCACCGCGGAGAGCTTCAAGGGCTTTGCCGAGGGTCTCTTCGGAGATGCGAGTGTGGCCACGGCTGCGGATATACCCGACAAGGATTTGCTGCTGCGTCCCTATGACTACTGCTCGGACTTCAAGGACAAGAACTACAAGGGCGAGGGCTCCGAGTACCAGAAATATCGCACAAGCGCCATCTGGAATCGCACCATGGCTGATATTACGAAACGACTTGGGTGAGTGCAGAGTGAGCTGAGCTCAAATCCCAATCCGTTGCTAACGCTCCGTCCCTTCTCACCCTGCACAGCTTCACATTCCTGGCCGAGGATGACATCAAGTTGATGTTCGATATGTGCCGCTATGAGCAGGCCTGGCGGGTGGATCGCACGAGTGTGTGGTGCGGCGTGTTCCTGCCGGAGCAGGTGACCGTGCTGGAATATGCCGAGGATCTGAAGTACTACTACGGCACGGGCTACGGCTTCGAGGAGAACACTCGCTTCAATTGCCGTGCCGTCCAGGACATGGTCGCTCGCCTGAGCAGTCCCGTTTCGCCACATGTTGTGGCCTACTTCGCGCACTCGTCGGGTCTGCAGACGCTGCTCACGGCGCTGGGCATCAACAAGGACGACATCAAGCTGCGCGCGGATAACTACGATTCCACGGCCAGTCGTCGCTGGAAGACCAGCCAGCTGGGTCCATTTGCCGCCAACTTTGTGGGCGTCAAATACCACTGCCCCGCCTCGCTGGAGAAGGAGAAGGTTGTCTTCTTCCTCAATCAGAATGCCGTTCAGCTGGACTGGTGCAACGTCGGCCTGTGCAACTGGTCGGACGTACTCGCCCAGTACAAGACCATTTTGGAGGCCGACTGTGATGAGTATTACTGTCGATCGGCTGCATCCGTGGGCCGTGCCTCGATGCTGGTCACCGGACTAATCGCTGCCATTGTCTACTTAATGCACTAGAAACTGGCAAGGATCGGGAGTGGATCTGTCAAGGCTCCATAGAAGTTTTCCCAAAAACTCCGACACAGAACCGTCACCGATCCAACTTAGTTTAGTCTCTAATATGTAATGTACAAAATTCGTACCAAAAAAACAAAATCAAAAAAACATAGCGACGAAAAAACATCGCATGGTGCGTTGGAGGCATTAAAAGTATTTTTCAATTTATGTAAATTTTCTACTTATAACAAACACTTCTTACACAGCAATTAGACAAGAAACAAAAAACACACAGACACACACAAACAAACACACAAATAGCTTTTTTAAATTAATTATTAAACTCTGCTTGTGACAACTTAATACAAATGTTAACAATTAAATAGCTTTATAAAAATAAAATATGTAATAAAACGATTTTAAGAGAACGTTGAACATGTTGTGGATACTGTGGATTCTGTGGATGTTGAGAGCATGGACTATAAATTTTGCCTGCACTGTTGACCCTGGCTTGGCAGCACAAAAGCAAGGCAATTCCAATGGCCGCTCTCTTTACTTGGATTGGTCGCAGGGCTTTTATTACCGTTGCTTAAAGACAAACATTGCAGATAATTTGAGAGCGCTTTCTCTCTTTGCTGTCATTGTAGTATTAGTGTGTGTGCCAGCTGAGCTTGAGCATTGTTCCAAAGGAGCCAGTGTGTGCGTGTTGCTGATCTTGATCAGTTGAGTTTTTTTTTTTTTTTGCCTGTGAAATTATTTTGTTCTTAAGTTTATTTTGTTTGTGCTTCTAAATAAATAAAACAGTTAGTGTTGTGTGAGTGCTAAAAGCGAGAGTGAGAGTTAGACATATTCAGTGCAGAAGTGAAAAGTAAGAGTACGCCAGAAGAGGAGAGCATTATAAATTTGTAAACTGTAATCTGGTAAGTGAGCTTTTTACATTCACGGATATTTATTCACTCAAACTCAATTATCTACATAAGAGTCTCTTGTGCATAACGTAGTAAAAGAAAATTTGATATGTAATATCTATTATTATATACATTTATTATATAATGTTGATTGTTTTTATTTCATTTAAAATTTGCAAATTCTTGTTGGCCGTGGCCGCTCAGCTATCGATAGTTAGCTATCGCATGTTAAAGGTTGTTGTGAATGGCAAAAATTGCAATATAAAGTGTGGCAGCACGGCTGGCGTTAGTGGCAGCACTGAGAAATATTTGGCGCGCGCATTTAAAATGCAAGCAATGAGAATATAATAACTTGACTTAATTTTTAATTCGTTATTTAATATAATTGATGATAAAGAACGATTTCAAATAAACGAGTTTAATTTTCTGTATGATTATGAATAATATATCTATATTATTATTATTTATTTATATAAACAAATTCTTTATCAATGTTTATTTGACCTTTTTGCACGTTTAAAGCCAACGCTTTCCAACACTTTTCCAGTGCCTTAAAATTACATGAACGAACAAAAAATCACAACTTAAAAGCTCACCTGAGGAATCCTTTTCCTTTCTTTTTGTTTTTTGTTGGGAAGACACGAATACTGTGCCGCCTACATTTTGAGCCGTCACGTGCTTCCTGTTAAATGTTCTAATGATGCGTATTAGACCAGACTAAAAGCCACTCATAAGTGGGAGCCCACGCACCTGAGTAGCTGCCAGTTTGCCTTTGACATTGGATTTTCGACGTCGGACAGCGGACAGCGAACAGCGAACATCGGACGATGGGCGATGGGCGATGGCAACGACAGCGAATTTTAAGCAATATGTGTTTTTTATTTCCCATCTTAGTTGACTAGTGTTGCCGTCGCTGTACGGCACACGCCGTTGTCCGGGGCAACACACAGTCCATAGTCGTCCAGTGTCCACCCAACGTCCACCCCCACTGGGATTCTTTAACAAAGGTTCACATGCCCTAAGCCCAGCTCCACGTGAGGCATTCTAACGGCCCCAACGAATTCTGTTTCGACACTGTGTGTGTGTGTCTGTGTGTGTGTGTGTGTGTGTGTGTCTGTGTTGGGGCAATCCAAAGTGCTTTATAGTTACTTAGACATGATGTAGAGTGTATGTGGGACGTTGACTGTGTGTTAGTGGGTGCCGAGGGGCGTGGCTGGGCCTGTTTATATGGCCAAAAAACAAGGCAAGTTTATCTTTGGTCCCATTTTTCGGGGCATTTTGGCCAGAGTTTTCATTAGACTAAAACAGGAGCTAGAGTTAAAGCAACTGTATATAAATCAGCTGTGTTTGGATGTGGGCGTGGCAAAGGAGGAGGAGGAGGAGGAGGAATGCCGCGCTAGATTTTGTAAACTTTACAATGCCCAAGTGCATGAGCTGCTGAAATGGGCAAATGGAGAAAGTCTGCTGCAGACTTGAGGGATATACATAGATAATTGTATAATTTCAGATGTATGCTTGCCTATCCATAATTTTATTGTGTTAATTGCCAGCTCATTTGGGCCAGCATTAGTCAAATACTTTGGCCCGGCTGCAAATGAAGCTGCATAGCTGCGGGCCAAAACCTTTGGCCAGGCTACAATTTGCGCCACTAAAGGCCCAGACCCAGAACGGCAGTTCAGGTAAGCTGAGCTGTTTTCACTGGACGATTTGAGGATGCCCGAGTCAGTTTCCATTGCTGGCATTTCTCTCCTGGCAGTTGGTTAATTACTGGGCTGCCAACGTTGGCCAAGTCAATGGCCGTCTGTTGTTGTGAATTTGATGAGCTTGGCAAATGTGAATTTCACTCTGCTGTCGATAACTAACATAAATTGAGGTAGATATTTTGATTTTTCATGGAAATTTGTGCTGGCTTTTCATTTGCTGCCTCAGCTATTGAGCTTTGCATTTCATTTTCCATGCTTTCTTTTTTTTTGTGCACAGCAAATTTTCATTATGTAGCCACAGCAGAAATAATATTTTTCATTCTCACACACACACACACACACTCTCTGTCTCTCTCGCACACACACACAGCTAAAACCATTTATCATTTAAACACATTTTTAGGTAAAGTTGTTCGGGGTGTGAGGGAGAAGGACTTTGGAGAGTTTTCCGGGACTGGCCACAAAATTGTGTAATTCAAGTTGGATTTAGGCTATGTACTTGTACAACAACAACAACAACATGTACAGTAAACACACACAAAACATGGCCAGGCTTGTTCTAGTTGGCCAATTTGTAAGTCAGTTAAGGCAAAAAAGAAAGTTTACTTCTCTTCATTTTTTTTTTCTGGCTTTTATTTGACTTTTGTTTCTCATTTTAATTAAGTTAACATATTTTGTTGACATTCAGCAGCTAACAATAACATATTTGTCATCTAATAGTTGGCCTTCCTCACACTTTAGACTGGACATTTTCTTGTCGATGCCCTGCGGGCAGAGGGAGATTCTATGGCAAACTTTAATTGAAAATGGAATATTTTGTGCGAGAAATGTGTGCTTCGATGAAATATGCTAACTGCTGAGCTGAGCTGAGCTGAGTTGTTTGACGTCAGCATCCAGGCATGTTGCATGACTCTACTATGCTAGTGCTTGTGGGGATTCGGTTTAAAATTCGATTTCCTTAGTATAATTCAAGCATTGTAAGAGATACAAAATAAAGTATTTGGGCTCTCATTGTATACATGCATACATGGGAGGGTAAGAGGCGGGACTATTTGACTAGGAGATACCCTGAAACTTTCGTAGGGCTGCTAGTCGAATGAGACTATTCTATATTTCAGCTTGAACTCTGTTAATGTGTTTTACTATGGGAAAATAATTTTCAATGGGTATACAGATATGAAATATGTGATAAAATGGATATACAAATATGAAATATGTGATAGAAGATTACTTATTTACTGAAAATAAATTAGGAGCTTTGCTTAGTTGCGCATATGTCGAGAACTTGAAGAGCTAACATCATAGAAATTTAGTATTTAGGCTCTTATCAGGTATCATATGGGCAAAAAATGTTTTAAATTTGGTTAACCAATTCCATTCAAGTCGAAATTGAAAACAAATTCATGTCTTTCTTTCCCCTAATTAATTCCTTTTAAGTCAAAATTGAAATGACATTCAGCTCTCTCTCTCTCTCTCTCCCTCTTTCATTCTCTCTCTCTACAAATATAATTTGCTGGAATTGTAGCCTGTTTTAATTTTCGATGTTTCTAGTGTTTCAGTTCTATTGAAAAACATGTATTTATTTGTTTTATTTACAGTTATTGCGGCCTTATTTTCCTAGAAATTGTTCGAGTTGATTTTCAAGCAAATTTCTTTAATTCAAATTCAAAAGCAATTTGCAGTTATTTCTCCTACAATGGCCACTTAATCTGTGCCATTTGCCGAGTTTATTGCTTGCTTTAAGAGCAACTGATCTTTGCACTCAGTGGGGTACATTTTAAGCAGCTTAAATTTGACATTTCATGCAACCAAATGAAAAGCAAACAAAGATGTTCTCCAAAAAACCACAAAAATAAACCGAAACACAGACGTTTATGGACGTGGGTATGGGCCAGGTTTTGCTGCTATTTTTAGCGTTCAATTAGCAGGTTGTCAACGACGGTAGGCACGACGAGATGGAGAGGGAGGAGCGGGAGCAGGAGCAGGAGCAGTTCCTGTTGTGGCATGGCAAAGGACTCGCTTGCATTCCCACTGATTAAAGGAGAGGCCATCAAGAGGCGACGCTCAAGTGTCTCTCGTAAACGCATTTTAAAGCACAAACCATGTTCTATATGGCTTATAGAGCTCTAAAGCGACCCCATCTGCCAGCACATAAACTGAAGACGGAAAGAACACCCATCAAGTAGTTGAAGAAGAAGAGTCGAATGACAATTGATATACACTTTGGAATGAATATTAAAATTTAAGTTTTACAAGTTGCTGCGAATATTTATATAACATTTAAGATCGCTTCAATAGGACAGTATTCTGCTTGTTAGGGAATATTTGGGCTGCAATTTTGTTCACAATAAATAAAGTTGAGTTAAGAGGTCAAATTTGGTTTGTAAATTATTATATTTAAATGAAGACATAACCCTAGGAATATTTAAGTCATATTAATTTCTCAATTGTTTTTAGATAGATGATTTACATAAGGACAGACAAGCAGAGAGATGGATGAGCATTGCACAAAAACCAATATATTTATTTCGCTTGGAGAGCGAGTAAAAAGTCTAAATATGATATATCTCTGATTTATAAAGAATATAATAAAGCAATCTAGCTTATACGTAATACGACTACGTTTTAGAGCTCAAATGTGAAGTTAACAAGTTATACTTTACAATAACACAATTGATTAGTCGAGGTGATAGAACTCTATAGAACTCTACAGATGGAGTTTCCTTAAATGCTTTTTCCTCTGCATAAGCATAAACCACTCTGAAAATGGATAATGCTCTATGTTAGGGTATACAAATATGAATTGAAGCATGTGGGAAATAACGAGCAGTTGCATATACACACACAGACACTCAGTCACACATGCACACAGACACCCACTGAGATACACTCATACATACACATACACAACGCCTGCAGTAATTTTTGCTCATTTCAAAGGCTGCATAAGCAGCGCTCTCTCTCTCTCTCTCTATATATATATGTGTGTGTGTGGGAGTGCGTGTGCGTATGCCTGTGTGCTGCTCGTATATGTGACATGCGGTGGCTGTAATGCAGAAATTAAATTCATAAATATGCACAAGTTTAATAACATTTCGAATGGAAGCTGTCAAAGGCAAAGACAAAACGCTTTGACGTTCCACAAAACGGCTTTGCATGAATCCACAATGGACTCGCTGGCGAGTTTAATAAGAAGAAGAAGAAGCTCGAGCTATAGATGAGATTAAAGAGAGCTTAGCTCTGCTGGCAAATTGCAGTCGAAATTGGAAAATTGAAATTCATTTGTGGAACGCATGAAAAGTGCCTTTTGCTGACATTTTGTCGAGTCAAATATTTTGTTAAATTTTATTTATTTTTTTACGTCATATGTCAGGCAGGCACTTAAAATAATACATTCTGTTGACTGTTGGCTGTTGTCCCTTTTGCCCAGTATCCTTCCGGCTAGTTGTTGCTCATTGTTGTTGCTTGTTGTTGCTTTGATTTCTGCCGTTGTCTGACATTATGCGTTACACGCAATTTAATATGCAATAAGCGGGCTGTCAGAGACACTTTCGACCACATTCCATCCACTCTATACATACATATGTATCTCTGTCTCTGTCACTCTCTCTATCCCTCGCTATCTGTTTGTATTTGCTACCAATACCATCTTCATGGACTTGTTTGCTCTTGTTCGGCACGAGGCTTGATTTAATGCGTCATATCGAAATGAACCACTGAATGCTAGACATTGATTCAAATGAACTAAACGATGTAGTTCGTAACAAATAATACTGTTTATTTATTCAATGGGTCAGGAAAGATGAATCAATTAACGTGTGAACTTAATCTGAGTTAAGCTGACGACTTTTAAATAAACTCTTCAACTAATTAATCTCGTTAAGTCACGAAATGGACTTACTATATCGAATTGTGGTTCACTGGAATCAACCCTGAATTTTTTACTAGTTTCTGCATAGTTATCTATCTCTCTATCCCGTCCTTTACTACTGAATTAACTAAACTGAGAGCCAAAGAAGCTTCTATTTATCGTTCAGGAACTACTGAAATACTTAAAAATTTAAGCACTTACTATAAACGCCTGAATTTAATACGAGTTGTTAAACTTATTCAGAAAATTGAACCAGTAGTAGAACCAACTTTAGTTCATTGGAAACACTTGTGACAGCCCTCGCGCATATAACTTTGCTCTCATTTAACCATATTTCATTCATCGAATTCCCTTTTGCCTTAACACTTGTTGCCCAGCAGAATTCAACTATAATTTGTTTTCCCTAATTGAGTTCGCTTTGATATGATTCGATTTTAATTTAATTTGCATTCAATTGAGCTCATAATTACAAAAAAAAAAAAAAGAATCAAGTGGGCGTGGCAGTGAATGAGAAATGTTAAGCCAGCCATTAGCTGCAATTGCCTTGCGATTTTATTGCAGCCAAAGAGGAAAAGCAATAGGAAGAGGAGTGGAAGAGGAGGAGGAAGAGGAGGAAGAGGAGGAAGAGGAGGAGGAGGATATGAAGTAGCGCCAGCAGTTGGCAGGTACAGTAGAAGCGGAGGGAGAAGGAATATGCAACAAGCTAAGATAATTTATCTTGAGTGCGCACTTAATGATTCATGTTGTTCTTGTTGTTGTTGTTGTTGTTGTTGTCAGATTAACGCCCAAGTGCATTAATTAAACCTTAAAGGATGCTAAGGCAACGCATGCTCGTGTTTAGATATATGTATATATACCCCTTACATATATATAACCTAAATTCTTATCATGATTTTCATATCAAATTTCCCAGGGAGGGATTTCCGCTCCTTCCACAATTTATTTATGCCTTACATAACTCTGCGCTAATTGGTGCTCCAATAAAGAGCCTTTTTATCGACACTAATTTCAGCGGCAATAACTGGTTAACCGCAGCTAAACTAACCAACAAGTGGGCGTTAACTAAGGCCAGAGCATATACTGGGCAAATATTGCTTATACGCAGCGTAAAAGGGTAAAGATAAAAGCGCAGAGCACGCTTTGTACGCCGTGTGAATCGTTAATAGAGAAAGGAAATGTAATGAAATTTGCTTTGGCTAGAAATTGCAAAGAGCCTTTGATGAACAAGAGAGAGAGAGAGGGCGGAAGAAAGAGAGAGAGGTACATATATGCATTGTGGCAAAGATAGGCAAATTAAAGGAGTTGAGCAAAGTCTGAAAAGTTAAAGTGGGAAACATCCTGAGACTCTTGCCTGGGCTCACATAACTGGGCCAAAACTTGAACGATTTTCCTCACGTTTTCCACTTTAGTTGGACTTTTTCTGTAGCCTCAACTTTGCTGCAAGCATTAATCAATTTCTTAAATCTTCAGCAAAGTTTTTAGATAAACTCTATAAAAAGTGCATTAAATTTGCAGCTATTGCAAAGGGGCAGAAAGAGGCGTGGCTGGCCTGTTAGCAGCTCTGTGTGGGCTTCCTCTACTCCTCTATTTAGCTCTGGTAACATTTTAAATGCAATCAAAGATTTACTTTATTCAAAAGAAAATAAAACATAAACAAAAAATCCAAAAACAAAATTGAAAGTAAAATTCAATAAAATTCCAAAATAGAAATGCTAAATTGCTGGCAAGGCGCAACTAAAATCTGTAACGGCGAATGGCGCGATATTGATAGCCATCCTTGGTCAGGACAGAGCTCTCGCCGTCGGCTGGGCCCTCGACGACGACCCCATCGTCGAGCGGCGGCAAGTACTCCTTGGCAGCCTCCTTCAGCTCGGCGGGCATCTCCTCGGGCTGCTTGTAGTGATAGCCATCGTCACGTAGCTCGGCCGTGGGCACATCGACGACGATTTGGTCCTCGACCAAGGGCTGGGCCTCAGCTGCCGGCGCTTCGGTTTCCGGGGCCGTGGGCGCCTCAGTGCTGGCTGGCTGCTCCTCGACGGCTGGCGGCAGATATTCGTTGGCCACCTTGGGCTGTGCAGCGGAGACAACCTCCTCGGTGTCATCGGCTGCAGCAGGAGCGGGTGGCAGATACCTGTTGCTGGGCGGCGGCAAGTACTGCTGGCCAATGGGCAAATGGGAGACGTCGCGGCGGTTTCGATGGCGCAGCTTGAGGCGACGCACCGTGCGATATTCGTAGCCCTGCTCGCCCCGCACGGCGCTCGGCTCCTCCGTGGCATCGGCGGGCAGATACTCCGTTGCCGGCGGCACGTACTCCATGGCGGCGGCATCCAGCGCCAGCTCGGAGAGATCGCGGCGCAGACGAGCAGCGCCCTGGGGTGCGGCCAAGGCGGCGCTGGCCACGGCGGAGAGGGTGAGCACGGATCCAAGCGAGAAGAATTTCTGCAACAGCAAAAGGCATATACATATGTGTATGTGTATGTGTGTGTGTATGCGTGTGTATACTGTATCCTGTTTTTACCATTTTCTTGTTGTTTACGTTTTTTGTTGGGGCTAACGGCGTCTGGCAATTAAAAGTTGCTTGGGCTGTTTGATGGCTTGACTCTAGTCGACCGTCGCATTTATAGCAAAAAACTTTTGAGCCAATTCAGCCTTAGCCTTCGCCTTGCTCTCGGCCGCAGCTCCAGTTCCAGTTGGAGTTCCAGTTCCAGCCTCCAGCTCCAGTTGAACTCGGTTCGCTTCGCCTCAACTTAATTAAAAATCTTCAAAAATTCGTTTTTTTCTCTCTATCTCTCTCTCTCTCGCTGTTTCGCTGTGTTTGTTTTTGTTGCCTCCGGCTTGAAGTGCACCACTTGAAACTCTCTTCAGTTTCAGTTTCAGCTTCAGCTTCAGCTTCGACATCATCTTGGGTCTTCAAGACGGTCTCTGCGCTTCAATCTCTGCCATTTGTGTACGGCCTTTGTCTTGCTTTAAATTTTTTTGTGTTTCTATTATTTTTCTGTTGCCTGCAATGTCAAGTGGTGGACGTGTGCTTGACCTTTCTAGATGGCTATACGTGGCTAGCTATAGGTGTATATGGGGAATATTTGACTATAAGCATTTGTAGGCTGTTTTATATGGGGTATATAAGGCAGGTCGTGTTGATATTATACGATAATACGGGATATCGCACATATAGGATATAAGGCAGCTATAGACTGTGTTATACGATGATACGATGATAATCCAGGGTATCGAACAGTCGTTATATGTTGAATCTTCATACTGAACTTCTATATCTGTATCTTTTGTGTCTTCTAGGTGTTATATAGGGTATATTTCACTATGTATTGTATACATATATAAGGCAGCTATAGATTGTGTTGAAAATAAACGATGATGCGATAATGCAGGCTATCGCATATATAGGATATAAGGCAACTGCAGATCTTGTTGATATTATACGATGATACGATGGTAATCCACAGTCGTTAGATGTTGAATTTTAATACTGAACTTTTATATCTTTATCTTCTAGGTGTTATATAGGGCTACAGATTAATGATACGATAATGCAGGGTATCGCAGAGTCGTTACATCTTGAATTTTCACTCTGCCATAGTCGTCTTTAATCATGTTACAGATTTATTATAGATGTATTCTATATACATATATAAAGAGTTTCGCTCAGTCGTGCCAAGTTCTAGTAAAATATTCTCAGTTTTTCTTCTACAAAACAGAGTAACTTTTAGTCTATCAAATATTGCGAATTTCTTAGCTTTTTTCAGGCCACACTTAAGTAGTTCAACTGTTTTTTTTTTTGTTGAGGTGTTAATTTGCTGGCCGCTCAAGCACTGCGGAAGTACTCCGTTTATTTATAGGCCTCGCAGCTGGGGGAGCGACTGAAGAGGCCCACAAAAAGCAATTGAAGTGGGCGCTTGGCCGGGCTTCATCTCGGCTGGCTTTGGGTGCGTGTGTCGCTGTCAGCAGCTGTCTCATTTGTAAATTGAAATAAATTAAAAAACCGAATACATAATTTAATATGCATTGCTAGAACGTCGGCTGTCGCGTCCTGCCGATCAAAATGCAATCAGAGATTGTTGCGGAAATTATTTATTGATTAAAATTGATTGTGAGGCTCAACAATAAAGTCATTTGCTGGCGGCTGTGGCTGCTGTCCAAAATCTGAATTTAAATACCGTATAAGACTCATTAAATAATCATAAGCATAATTAAAAAATAACAACAAGCACACACGCACACATGCACGCATGCATACATGTCAATTTACAAATTACGAATTGAACTGGAAACGTTTGTAAAATTAAATCGAACTATGTAAATTTTTTTTCTCTGCCGCTTTTATGGCGTTGTTAATGAACTGTTATTGTCGCATGTCGCATGCGGCATGTGGGCGGTGGGGCGTGGCCAGCTGGCATGTGTCATTAACATTTATAGCTCTCACGCATGCAAATGAGCTGAGCTGAGAGAGAAGCCTAGAGCGAGATAGACTCTACATAATACGCCTGCAAATCCCAGCTAGAACAAATACGGAGATCTATAAGCGCCTTACCTTCTCTTGTATTTCCCAGCCTAGATAAGACCTGGCAGCGGCTCAGCCGACAAGTAAATCATTTCCGTGGCTGTTTGTCTGCCTAAAAGGCGGCAACGACTTTTCATTCGATACGCGCAGTTGCGCCCCAAAATCGGCTATTGGGAATAGATGGGTGGGTAGCCCCTGACTTGTTGCCTGCTTGATTTGCTTCTTTTTGGGCAAAAGCCAGTCATGTGCAATATTTTATGTGTCTAGGCCTGGCAAGTAGCTGCGCGGGTGGGTTGTCTATGAAGAGCATAATTTATAGATCTAGTTAAACAAAAACAAGCTGAAGTGTTTAAAATGTGAGTGACTGACAAGGAAATACTCTATAAATTAGACATCCACTTCTACTTCTACTTCTACTTCTACTTCTACTTCTACTTCTACTTCTACTTGTACTTCT
>NW_022045895.1:173307-196033 GCF_001654015.2 Drosophila navojoa
CTACTTCTACTTCTACTTCTACTTCTACTTCTACTTCTACTTCTACTTCTACTTCTACCTATTTATAGGGTATTATTAAGAGGCTAACATGAGTTGCTATAAATTGTGTGAGCCTCATTGATTTTTTGTTCTGCTCTCGACTTGTGATTTTATTTAAATAAATGTCTATTTTTCTTGCCATTTTCCTAGCATTTTCCCAACGTGTGCTTGTATTTGTATTTGTGTGTCTGTTGAGGTTCGATTTACATGTGCCGCAGTTTGTGGCATACAACTGGCTGCCTTTGTTTGGCGTTGTTGTTGTGTTTGTTGCTGCTGTAGCGATAAAGGCCAACAGCTTAAAGGAGCTCCCAGCGGCTCATCGACTATTAGCCGGCTGTAAAGTTAACCTGAGCTGCTGCTCCTGCTCCTGCTGCTGCTGCTGCTGCTCCTGGCGAACTCTTTAACAAACTCGAGCTGAAGCTGTAGCTAGAGCCTGGCCGCGGGCGGATAATGTTGGAAAAGGGCAGCTTTGCCAAACAAGGCAAACAAAAATCCGGGGCCAAGGCACGGTTTATGCAAATGTCGATGCTTCCGTGTATCTGTGTGTGTGTGTGTGCTTTCTGTTTGTGTGTTTCTTCAGCACTTGTCCAACTTGTAGATAGCGACCGCAGGCGCCAGTCGAGTTGATGCCGCATTTATTAACTTAAAATATTTATATATTTTAAATAGGCAAACGAGAAACGAGCAAAAAAAGGAGCAGCAGCAGGCCGCAAAAAGGGTCCTTCGGCGTATCGATTTGGCAAATCTATTTACGAAATTTAAATTGCTTCTTTACAGCTGCTGGTAGGACATGAGAATCCTTTTTTCGGGGCTTAACAAATTGCTGCGACAAGGACACGAATTTGCCATCAATCAATTTATTGCGACTACGCAGCGTAGAGCGCGCTCCTCACACCCACACACACACACTTAATGGGCCTATAAATTCTGGACTTGACAGTCAGATCTAAACGCGCTGATCCAAGCTTGAAATCAGATAGGTACGAACTCCATGTAGCTTCTAATTAAGCCATGGCCTGTTAACACGGCCCCTTCAAGCGAACGACAGCTGACGTAAGAAGCACTCACTTAAGCCTGACAGAGCTATTGAAAATTTGATGAGCTCCCGGCATGAGCAATGATAATGTGGATTGACATCATAACACATAAATTCCTGAACAGTCGAACACAGTCGCCCTGAGTGGGCTGTCAATGGAGATGTATGTGATTGGGAAAGTAAAAATTTCATTGAACCGAAAACGTTTCCGGCTGTCTCTTCCTAGTTCTCTCTCTCTCTTTTTATCAGTCTCTCTTTCTATCTGTTTTCTTTTGTGTTTGAAGGATTTTGCTGAAGAGATTTATGTAAATTGTCATAGCTTCTGATTTCTATCTGTTACAATAACTTGCAATCAGTTCAGTCTATGGCTTTGTTGAAGGTTTCGACAATGTGTTAAAAATAGAGATATTGTCGAGCTGCTGAAGCAGTTAAATCTTGTTATTTTATTTAGTTGATTCAGTCTTTAATCTATTTTTGCATTGAAATGGAAAATTTCATGCATTCATTTAAATATTTTCAATCAAAACAAGAACAACAGCTGAAAATTCAATTAGTTGAGAAGAAAATTCATTTATAATGAGGTCTAAGTTTTATATAATAATGCTGAACATCTCATAAGATTTTACTAAGAGAAAGGGTGCGAGAGAGAGAGAGAGATAAAGACAGCCGTAAAATAAGAAAGATATATAAATATATATATAAAGATATAGAGCCAAGACTGGAGAGACACAGAGAAAAGAAGTGGAGGGAGATGGATAATTAAGAATAGATAAAGAAGGAGAGACAAAGCGAGAGAGAGAAAGAGAGAGAGAGTCTCATAGAGTAGTAGACAAAGAGCAATAAACTCTAAGAGATTTGAACTTAAAAACTTCTACCTTTACCCACTTAAATTGGGTAACTAAACGCGACTACAAACTGGAGACTTGAGATGAAATCAGGCAGTCCCAGCTAGCGCGCTCTAACTAGGTTCCTTTGTCTCGTATTTTCACCTCAATTTATTTGGGTAACGTTTTTACTATCTCTCGCTCGTCCTAACCTAATTTACTGAGCTGCTCTGTATATATTTTTCCTCCTCTGCCATTTATGTATATTTATCATGCGTTTGCCTGATAAATTGCCCTGTGATACGTGTGAATTTCAGCTTGGCTAACGTAAAGTTTTGCTTTAAATTCGGTTAAGCTGAACTTTGGGGGACCTTAAGTTACGTGCATATTTTACCAATCCAAATCGTCATTTATAACATTTTCAGGTCAGCTGCAACATTTCTAATGCAGTTACAGTCCGCTGCCACTCCCTGCCTCACTCGTCACTCACCTATCTGGTCCAAATAAAGCTCTGTTCGTAGCGAACTGCCAAAAATATGACCATAAATATTTATAAACAGCTTTAAAGAGCCTCAACGAGCCGGAGAGCCATAAAAAAAAAAAATCGATGCCACTGCTTAGGTGGCGTTTGTGTGTTGCGGGTGGGCGCTGCCACGCCCACCTTCAAAGACACCTGCTAGGCCTCAGCGCCACCTGTCGCCCGAGTGTGGCGAACTGTGTTCTATGCATATTTAAAATTCAATTTAAATGCACGCAGCCGGAAAATGCGTGTTAAATCAACAACAACAACAACAGAAAATAAGGCAATAGGGAAAATGGAAAACGGATACAAACGAAATATCGAATGGTAGCAATAATAATGGCCAAAGGACACGCAGGAATTTAAATAGGCTGTCCCCTAATTAACTGTAATCTCTCACATTATCTTCGACTTGTATAGACATTTGGCTATTTATAGAGAATTCTTGGGAAAAATCACAAAGGATTGCGTTGCTGGCGTCTACGGCTAGAGGTTAGATCCCTTTTACCTTTTGAGCATTAGTCCAATTAGCTGCGCACTCGGCTGTAATAATTAACTCCAATGTCTGGCTTCAAGCTGTTCAACGTGGCGTATGCGCAATATTCGTATTGCGGTTGACTTTGATGGGCAGCTGCGGCTGAAACAAAGTCATATTTCATTAAAAATCAACAGGTATGCACGGTGTAAAGGATGTGCAAGGGGAGAGAGGTGAGGGGAGCAGCAGCAGCAGAGCTGACTTGGGTCTCCCACCTGAGGCCCACTTAATTTCCCCAGGCACCTTGCACTGCGTTGTTTTATCGTTAAGGCTGCAACTTTCTTGGCAAGCGCAAACGAAAACGAAATGAAAATGAAAATAAATAAATTTATAAAAACCCGAACGGCCATCAAAGCTGGTCACAGGACAACGAGGGTCAACAAGGCAAGGAGCAGAGCGCAGCAACAGCAACAGCAACAATAACAATTTGATTTCTGTTTGCTTGGCCGTTTGTTGTTTGCTCGTCTGTATATTTGTTTGTTTATTTGTTCTGTGTGTCCCATATCCTGGTTGCTCCTGGCCGTTCGCCTCAGCTAAGCGCGAGTGTAAACTCTGCTGTGGCTATTTAATTTACATTCAAATTTCCATTGCTTCAGCTGCAAGTGCAGCAAAAAGTTGTATTTGCTTCGTTTTTCTCTTGTGGGGGGTTCATTGAACAGGCGACAGACAGGATAATGACTCCATTTTCAATTCGAGCAAACGCTGAGCAGCTGAACCAGCAGCTGCTGGTGCGCCTTGCTGAGCCAGCTGGACTGAGGCGATTCGCTTTGGGGAATTCGTGCGATTTATGCTTTTTAATTAGGTCTCATTTCGTGAAATCGGCGTCGAATTCATCTCGACTTTCAGTTTTATTTCATCTTCAATTACTTTTAATTATTCGTCATTTGTTTTCATTTTGATGCCCTGTGTCCATAAAGTGTTTAATGGGTATGCTTGGGGCGCGTACCGAAAGGTAAATTACTCTTTTGGATTAGAGGAGATGGAAATGATTTTGCTATGTTGCGATTATAGATTCCATTTGATCTAGAACATTTCGAATCTCTCAAATATCGATATATATCAATGCTTAACATGGCCCTCAATATATTGTATTGGTCTTTAAACTTGTTCAGAGTCACTTGACAATGTTTGCAGCTTAGCTGGCGTAACATAAAATTCCATTTTTATCAGAGTTTAGAATATCGATATATATCGATTTCCGAAGACTTACCTCTACAGCTGTTGCTATAGCCCAAAGTCAATAATCTTATATTAGTAATTTGTTTGGCAAACATAGTTCTCTGATTGGTATATGATTAACAAGTCGATAAATCTTATCGATAGTCAACAAAAATAGAAAAATATTCAAAATTGAGGGAAAGTAAAACTGAATCTATGTTATATTTATGCATAATTACATCAATTGAAAGTATTGCACCATTTACAGGGTATTGGGAAGCTCATCATCTGCACGTACTTAGACACGTACTTCGTGCCTGTCGTGTGGCAACTTTTTAATGCATAATTTGAAATAATTGTTCCACTACAATGGCAACAACAATTGCCGTGTCGCTTAAGTGAGTTTCGTACGGTGTTGACTCGAATTCAATTTGGGTGCTCAGCCGACAGCAGAACATCGACGACACTTACGCACACTGACAGGCGCACGCACACATCGACAGCGATAGAGGCGGACATTTGGTGAGTGCTCTTGAGAGAATCGAAGGAGCGCGACTCTGTTTATTTGTTTGTCTGTCTCTTGTTATTGCTATTGTTGTTGTAGTTGTTAGATGCCAAATGGCTTTCAATTAAAATTGTATCCTAGCAGCAGTTGTCGATTTAATTAGTTTGCAAACTGACGTATGCTTATAAATGGCTGCCCACAGGGACAGGGTCTCTATTGAGCTGGACAAAAATTGCGACAATTCGCTTGGAATTGATTTTAAAGTGATGAATTAAAGTACGCCGAGGGCTGTGTACAATGCTCGGTCACAGGGTGTAGTAGAGCTGGCAGGCACAGGGTGGTACAGTGTGGGTAAACTATGTACAGACTTGAAGGCATTGCGTAGAGTCGCTTTCTTAAGAGAAGATCTACCGACTGTGCGTAACATAATATACTTAAGATTATCCCTTATATGTTTGCCCACTACAGAGTGACACAGGGTGATTCTGTGAAACTTTTCCTTGGTAAATATCAGCTATATGCCGTAACGGGGTGAAGTAATGCTATTTAGTGCTGTAGAGATTATCCCTGATATGTATGCCCACTATAGGGTGGCACAGGGTGATTCTGCGCTACTCTTCCTTGGTAAATTTCAACTATAGACCGTAACAGGGCGACTCAATGCATTTAATACTTTGTCAATTGCAATTTATAAAGCCCTCAGCGAAATTCATGTAGCACAGGGTGAATCACTTTAACGAAATCAGTTTATATTTCATTGTGTATAGCCAAAAACAACAATATCATTAGCATTTTAATGGGGGTATATCTTGGGAGTGGGCACACGGTGCTTCAGCTTAGCATTGACACCGCCCAGCTGCTCGCCTCTTAGCCTACCAGCTCCTATTGCCTCCTATTTCGGGCAGTGTAATTAACTTTTACTGCGCGCAAACATTGAGAGAGTGGGTCAGAGTGAAAACAATATAATAAATACTTATATAGTATAGATAAATGGCATTGGCAATGGCAATGGCAATTGCTGCTGCTTGTTCTACTCCTGCGCTATGTCCTATCTTCTCTGTTCTAGTCGGGTCCGCCCTCCCCGCCCACCTCCTCTACACTACTGCCAGAGATCAGAGTGTGTGTCCAGTTTCCAGTTGGCGTTCATTGTGCTTACCTTTGTTCGCCTTCCTGGGCATTAAATTGAGCTTAATTGGAAATTACAATCCAAGTGCCATTCTTGTTATTATGTTGTAGCATTACACACACACACACACAGACACAGACAGGAGCATTGCCACACCCATACATGCACAGGTAGCCCACACACGCTGAGCGCACTTACATATGCATTACGTAAACTGATTCGGTTGAGCTGGCATTGCCTCTCAAGTTAATATAATTAGTTTCGGTGTAAAATTATAAACGTCAACCGCTGGCATTAACAGAGACACACACACACACATACTACACCTGACCCTGACCGTAGCTTTAGCAGCTTAAAGGCGCCAAATGAGCAAATTCTGTGGCCAACTGCTACACACACACACACGCACTTCACATACGCTTCAGCTACAGCACACACACTCACACATCTGCACACATACATGCATATTCCTCACCCACACATCAATCTAACTTCACTGGCATTAAAGTTTTAGCCTATGCTGTCGCATCAGAGCACGCGGTTTTCGGTTACGATCCATAGCTCTCTCCCTCTCTCTCTCTCTCTCTCTCTCTCTCTCGTTCCAGCCCAGTTTGAACCCGCCAAATCGGGTACTCAACGCCACAGGCAATATCCGTTTAATATTTGTACAATTTCCTCTATTTGCACATCAAAATATGTTGTTGACTGACCAGGCATTCCTCCCTACTCCCTACTCCACCCTCCTCGTGGCGTTCCCTGCTCTACACTTTGCTGCATCGCTGTTAAAATTTACATGCGCTGCTCAATTTTTGTGGGTTCAGAGCGCAATTTTCTACTTTTATTTTTCTGATTATCCGGCGTTGGAAAATTATGCGCAAATAAGTGTAAAATTATCAAAATGACAGGGTGTAGAGTGCGGGTAGATGTTAGCGTGTGTTGCTTTTTAATTATTTTGCAAATTACGTATACGCCACATGACACAGCAGACGAATTTGAAGTGTTTGAGTTTGTAGCGCAAAGATTACCCTGTGCACAGGGTGTGCCATAACTGTTTGGCACTTGAAATAGAACCAGAAATACAACTAATGCAGTTAAGCTATTCCTACTTAATATTAAATGCAGATGAGATTATATATCAGAAATACTAGCCACCCTGTGAACAGGGCGTTACATAAATATGTACCTATTTAGCTGTTAATGCACTAAAGCTGTTCGAACTCAACTCTCAAGGCAGCTAAGACTATATTACATTGGGATCTCCACCCTGTGCACAGGGCGTTGCGGTAGTTAATCCCCTCAAATGAATTTATCTGTTGTTTTGACAGACCTGCCACCCTGTGCCATGAGCTGCCTCAGTAGCTAATGCCATAAATTCATAAGACTCTATTCATGTCTCATCATAAACGGGCCCCCATCGTGGGCCACGCCGC
Organism: Drosophila navojoa; assembly: GCF_001654015.2. The sequence goes on from NW_022045895.1 coordinate 180,481, forward strand.
CTCCAACCGCTTCGCGCAACACCTGCGCAATTTCACGCCAAACATTTCTCAGCAGTCCGGGGTAGAGCACAAAAAGTGCATTCAACTGTGCGTGAAAATGTGCTCTGTGGCAAAAACAAAGCACGAGCTTGAGATTTTGTTGAGGGGGAGGGTGATGGAGGGGGGAGCGCGCCCAACAATAGCGGCGCCCCAAAGAGTTGCGGCAAACTTTTGAAGTTGCCACAAAATTGCGTTAACTTTTTAGTAAGTCACTTGATTATTAAGTCGCAAAAAGCGGTTGCTGCCCGGAATGCCACAATGGAGACAATGAAGGCGACAGGAGAGACCCAGGCCAGCCGAGGCCAGGCCGGGCTAGGCACAGAGTAACCCTTAGGACCAGATCCACATCCAGTCTGCTCGCAGTTCCATTTGTCTTCCCCTTGACCTTGGCATGATTTGGGTTACGTGGGCTCTGGCCGGGTTCACGGCTCGGAGTTGTCGACAGCGTTTAGCGCTTAATTGAGACAATTAAATTGACTTTGACAATGGACGAAGGCTTCCAGAAAGCAAAAACGCAGCAAATCAGCAGCAACTGAAATATAATAAATAATCCGAGCAGCGAGTCCCTTTTCAGTCATGCACTGCTGCCGGCGCCAAGAAGGCCATATTGGATTGCAGTCTTAAGAGATTTCAGAGAAATTATTGCGGCTTAGGCTAAATGATATGATAGAGACATTTCTGATGTGTTCATAAGTATATGGTGTATGGGATGCATATGAATATTGATTGAGGGAATGATTGTTGAATGTTGATTCACATATTTTTCATCAAAGTTGATGCTCAGAGTTCGAGTTCGCCTTGAGGTTGAAGTAGGATTCAAGTAGGATTAGACTTGAGATAGGAACCATTAATTCAGTGTTTATTTCAAAAAGTCGATTGATGCCTTTAATATGTTATCTGATATATACATATATACATAAATCTTTTAAAGTCCCTGTACGTGAGTGAATAATAGGAATATACATAGGCCTATACATATTGTATTATTATTATATATGAATATTTATGAAATATCATAAGTTTTTGCTTCAATTTTTGGTTTGGTTTTAGCTTAAATATATAACTGCGTAGATTTAGCAAAGGAGAAAGGTTATTGATTGTTCGTATATGTTTTATTCATTATGTTTTATTCATTAAGATATAATATAATATGTATATTATATTTGTTGTCATGCCTGCTTTGAGTAACTGCTAGAGATAGATTATTCTGATTAGCTAATATAGCTTAAGTGTTAATAAAATTCTCGAGAAAAACAAATGCGATAGTCAAAATAAGCTAAAACTGTAGATACTATCGCTAGCAAGCTGGCATCTGCTAGGTAAAGTATTTCCATAGTCGTCTACACCCCACTGTACAGCGCTTTGTTCATATTTAGGGAATTCGGAAAGCCTTCAAGTTGTAATTAAATTTCATAGCGCGCTTTGACTTTGACTTTTTGTCGTTGCAAGCAAATTGCTTTGCCTAAGCTCAACCCACACACACACACAGGCAGTCACACACACACACACGCACAGCCACTCCCACACGAGTGTGCATGCATAGCAGCTGCTGGCGCATGTTGCAAGTTGCCTGTTGCATAAGTGAGCACAAGTGCTTGTCGCTGTTTAGTATGCATTGCATTTGCAGTTGCTTTGTGGCAGCTTAAGGCGGAGCCAGGCGACAAGATGCGACTGATTTTATTATGCAGAAAGCAAAACCCACACACACACACACACACACAAACGCACACACGTGCCACGCCTATGGCAAACCTTGTCAGGAGCCGCCCAGCTTGCCACGCGCGTAATTGGAGCGTAATGTGTTAAAGTTAGAGTCACGTGAGCTGCGTCTAATTTGCTGCCTGTTTGTTTGCTGCCCCATGTTTGTGCCCCACAACTGTTGCATATTTTATGAAGTGATTACATTTCTCGCACTCTCTCTCTCTCTCTCTCTCTCTCTCTCTCGCTATGTTATCTGTGCGGCAGCTGCGTGTGGCATGCCGCGCATGCAAATCAAGCGACAACTCTTTCGAGTATTTGATTTGTTGACTGCGGCATTTCGAATGCGTACGCAAATTGTGCCCAAAATATTCGAATCAAATATTGAATCTCTTATGATGCACCTCCAAAAATATAATAGAATATTTTTGAAATGAAATATTAGTGTAAATGAAAAGCAAGAATTTGTATGTCTAGACGGTTATCAAGCGAGAAATTTTATTTTATTTTAATGAAATATATTCCTAGAAAAATTATAGGAAATCTTGCCTTTAATGGAATCGTATTGATAATATAGTTTTCTATAATTTAGTATGTGTATTAATAAGAAAATATGAATTTTGTAGTATCGATAATATTATACTACGGATACTATAAAATACATATAGAATTTTCTTTATATAGAAATCTCTATGACATTATGTCGCATGATAATATCTAAAAACTGTTTAGATTTTTAACTGGAAATCATAAGCATGGATCTCTAATATACCATTATACATATATCGCTATTATTATATTCTAAAATATATTTATTTCCATCCATATGTGTGGTATAATACCAATAGTCATAATACAGAGCTGTGCTTAAACTTAAGAATTTTTACTTGTCTTGTATGCAGAAAGAGGTCTACAATCCATAAAGTTTACAATCCTTAGTTAAAACCAAGTTGATCTAAACATGCAGACGTACACACATATATCTCTCTGTTAGTTTCAATATTAATTTCAGTGATGCGTTTCTTTAATATAGTTACATTGGGCTAGAGCAACTTCATATACAACATAAGCAATTGGCCAAAAATAAACTCTTGTATAAGCTAATAAAGATATCTGAGCTAAACTTTTCCCATACAAGTTGTATGCAGCTTTTTGTGTTTAGAATGAAATCTAACAGCATTCATTGCTGCTCCCTATCCCTCCCCCCCTCCACAAGTTGTCTAAGTGGTTTTTGCTCGAGTTCCAGGCCAAGTTATGAATATTTCGTTGGCGTAGCTAAAAGGTCGGAATTGTGAGTGCTATTCGAAATATAATATGTTGAGAGTTTGCAATGGCATTGAATTCAGCAAGAATAATAATAATATAATAATAAATTGAGCGTATATTATTCATAAATATTTATTTAAAAAAAAAGAACACACAATATTTATAGAAAACTTTCTCTGTATTTTTTGATATATTAAATGCTATAACTTGATTGGTTTCGCATAACAAATCTGATTTATTTTATGTTAACGAAAATCTTTTGATATTCTTTGCTAAAATTGTAACTGTTTCAGCTATTAAATATTTCCACTTGTAGCTCGTTTCAGTTTACCTCTTAGAATCGAAAAACAAAATGCAGCATAAATTGAAGAGGCTTATGGGTAAACACTTTGATACCTCGATTGGCTTACAGCTTGTTTCTCTTTATGCTAGAGCACTCTTGTCTATATGCAGCTAGTGCATTGCCAAGCGATGTCTACCTATCACATATACATACATCTGTATATATTTATATGTATATGCATATATATGGTTTTTTGCTTGCCTAGTGATTCGCATTTTTGTCCTTTGTAGTGCCATTGCGATGCATGCGTTTTGCATGTCAACGTTGGCAGCCTTTCAATCTCTCGCGCTTACGATATATATTTATATATGTGCATGAATCAGAAATATACATTTATATATATATATATATTTTTTTTATTTATCTTTGCTGCTGTTCGCGTGGTCACCGATTCAATTGAGCGCACAGTTTTTGCTTCCGATTTTTTGTGTGGAATTTATTTTCGATTTGGCATCGAAAATTTTCAGTGACGAATCAGACACTGCCACAGGAGCAGTCGGCAGGCAGCTAGGCAGAGGCTGTTACCTGTTGTTGAGTTTAAATATTTTAACTAAATATTTTCGGATTTTTCAGCTATACATATATATGTATGTATAAACCGTTTCTATTAAGCACAAGCACTCTCGTTCGTTGTTCGAGAAGGTGGCACGAATCGTCGTTGGCAGCGTTTTCAATTTCTACTAATCCTGCAACAACAAGAACAACTCGCACACGCACACACACACAAAATGGTAGAAAAAGGAAAAGAAATTACATTGAATTTGAGTACGCGTTGAGCTGGGGCACTGCAACAAAAAAAAATTTGGTATATGCTTTCGATTATATTTTTGGGCTATTTTTTTTATTTTCTGCTTGAACTTTTTTGCTCGTTCGCTCGCTTTATTTGTCTGCCACGCGCTGAAAATTGCGGAAATCGGACAAAGATAAAGGCGTTTTATAGATATATGCATGTGTGTCTATGTATGTGTGTGCTTGTGTTTGAGTGTGTGCTTAGTTTATATAGAAATAATATTTTTTGATGGATTTTGTGACAGCTTAGCTTGGTTTAATGCATTTGATTGAAATTGTGTGCATTGTCTGCGCTCCGGCTGCGTGCCCCAAGCCCCCCCTCTCGCCCTTGCTCATCTAGCATTTTCGTATGCTTTGATTTTTAGCTTTTTTTTTCGTGTCTGTAAGCCGCTTACGGCCAGACGTCAACGTGCCGCACAAGTGTGTTAAGTTTCTTAATTGCCACGTCATGATGCAACTGATGTAGCAGAAGATCGTGACAGTTCTCTGACCCACAGACCCGCGGCACAAACTGCCCCATCATCTTGAACTTGTAATTAGAGGGCCTCCAAAATGTAAATAAAAGGCAACAAAACTTACATTTGACATTGAATTCGTTTTGTTTGCGGGACATTGAAATTATTTATAAGCATTTCAGTTTCGGTTTCAGTTTTGGTTTCGATTTTCGGTTTCGGTTACGCTCATCAAAAACTGATATTTGTAGAATGTGGCCAAAAGGAAACAAAACAATTGAAAAAAATATTGACAGATTTTTAAATTGAGTGCGAAATATTCTTCGGCAAACAAACGCAGCTCAATTCAAATAGATAAACAGTTGTTGGCAACACTTAAGAAGCGCTCGCTGGTTCAAAAAACTAATGCCAATGACCATGCCATCGATGACCATGTCATGACGACAATCCAACAAAGAGATCGGCTCGATCGAACTCAGCTGCAACAGGTTTGAAGCTGGCGCCTAGACCACAGAGGAACGGTGTTGGCAGCAGAGATAGAGGCAGCCTGAGATTGAATTGGAATGATATTTTAAATAAGGCTAAATTAAACTAAGTAGTGGCTAGAAATGTGGTTACTATATAGCTATATAGCTGTACTGTATATCAATGTAAATTATAGTTTTTTTTATTAGTTTCTTAAAGGAACTTAAAATCATTTTTACAAACAAACTATTTAAACCTAAACGGCGTGGAATGCTCAACAAATTATAAAGGCCTGCTTGAAAAATAGCTAAAAATATAATAAAAACTGGCCACTTAGCCAAAAAAAGGCTAAATTGATCAAAAGTTCGTTGATGACAACAAATAAAAAAATAAATAAAAAAAAATTTAAAAAAAAAATGAATAAATACAATAAAATAAAATATGCCTGAAGGCCTTTGTCACTCTGGCTTACAAAATTGTTATTAAGATTTAATTCTTTGTAACAATAAATAAAAGAATAAAATAAAATAAAAAAAAAAAAATAAAGAACTAAATAAACTAAAAAATCAATAAATATATAAAAAAAAATTAAATAAAAAAATAAATAAAATAAAAAAATAAGTACATATTACAAAAATTAAATTTTATTATGGCCCCAGTTTTAGTCTAATATTAATAAGAAAATATATGTATTCAAGGCGAGAATATATTTATTATTATATATGTGGCTTCTTACAGTTAATAATATACTATTATACTATTATACTATATTTATATAGATCCATATATACATTTTTGCAAATTACGTTTCTCTCTCGCTCTCGCAGTTGTCGGCTACAGTTCTTCGCTTTTAATTAATTAGACAAAGAGTCTAGCACTGTCAGCAGCAAGTCATTTACTTAAATTTATAATATTTACTTGCCTTAACTAATTGATTGCTATTTTGATTGCAAATAAAAATCTATTTTCTATGCAACTAAGTCGCTTCTTTTCCTCTACACAACGCATGAGCCTTAAAGCAGCTAAAACAACAGCTCAGCTAGCGGAAGGTATCGTCTGCGCGCTAAATGTTTTCGATGCAATCAAACGCAATAATAACATCAGCAACAGCAACAACAACAACAACAGCAACAGCAACAGCAACAATTGAAACGCATGTTTAATTGAGATTCCGGTTCGATAGCTCGTGTTCGCTCAGTTCTCTTCGCTCGTCGCTCTGCTGTTCGAATCGAACGCGTCGAGTCTTTGGCAAACCCTTGCTAATTTTTCATATAAATAGCCAAAGTGATTTCAAAAACCATCAGCATAACGCAACATCCCAACAAGCCAAACACACACGCCCAGCGCAGACCCGTATTGCTGATATGGTAAGTGTTAAACTCGGACATAAACAGAGAGAGCCCAGCTAGATCAAGGTCGAATTTTACAGTTGAAGATGAAGCAAAGTGCCAACCTGCTGATGCTGCCGCTGCTGCTGCTGGCTGCGGCGGCTTGTGTCGGCGTGAACGCCAAAGCCTTGCGGCCGCGTCGCGATGTCTCACATCTGCCGCTGGAGTACCTGCCACCTGTGGTGCTGCCACCGCTGCCCAGTCGCAATTATTTGCCGCCCGTGGAACAGCATGCGGCCACACTGTCGCATGTCTTGACGCCGCCGCGTGAGTACTTGCCACCCAGCAACGAGTACCTGCCACCAGTTGAGACAACAATCGAACCGGAAACAACTACAACAACAACGACAGCTGCGCCCACAACAACAACAGCAGCCAGCGAGCTGCCCACAACGGAGGCAGCGGCCATCACGACCACGGAGCAGCCAACTGTGGAGGAGACGGAGGCGCCAACCCACGAGGATATCATTGAGGACATAGTGGAGCCTGCTGGCTCGCTGCAGGCCGATGGCTATCACTATGCCACGCCCAATGTCATACCCGATCTGACGCCCACCGTCGAGGCCTATCTGCCGCCGCTGGAGCACAATGCGGTGGCCGTCGAGCCGGTGCCGCAGAGCGAGGAGGAGTCTGCGGCGCTGCTGGATGATGGCTATCATTATCGTGCGATCAGGCGACTAAGGTTCTAAGTATATACATATATGTATATATAATATGTATGTATATTAACCCGCAATTGTTATATGTTATATGTGCGAATTCGGTTAACTTGCAATAAAAGGAATTGTCTATAAATACGCGACATTCGCACACAACTCAATTAGACGTGTTGGCAGGCGGGCAGCGCGGGGGCAGCAGGCGTGCGTCTAAGGATATTTGATGTGTGCGCCATAACATTTCATTTGATATTGATGACAGGAAATTAGAAAAATGTTTTCATTCGGTTTGCCACAGTTGTGGCGCTTACTCCTCACTGCTGACTGCTGCTCCGCTCCTCATCATCATCATCATCATCACCATCAGGCACGTCATCATCGTCATCAGCTTTTGCTTTTTGTCTTCTCCCACATCGTGTCTCATCATTTCCGTTGTCCTTTTTCTCGTGTGGCTTCACAATTGATTTGTTGTCGCTTCACAATCCTTGCGCTGTCACAGGATGTGTGTGTGTGTGTGTGTGTGTGCGTGTTTGTGTGTGCTTGGCACTGTCTTTTTCTTTTCTTTGCGCGCCCGATCGTCCTCCCAACTGTCTTCAACATATATTGATTAGGCATGCTTCAAGTTTGCTCTCTTCCTTTCTCTCTCTCTCTTGCCTTCTCTCCCTCTAGCTTGCTCTCAATAATTCAACAATTTTCCAAACGTTTGATTAAGTCATCGCCTGTTTTAAGTGTTGTCGTTGCATGTGAATGCCCTTTCAGCGGGTAGATTGATTCTGATACTCAGCTTGTCATGTTGAGCTGACCCTGTGAACTGAGAGTCAGATTCAAATCCAGCATTAAGCTAGTACTTCAACTTATAGAGCATTCAATTTACGCATATTTTCAAAGCTAAATTCTCTGCCTGTTTTATTGTGCTTGAAAGCAGGCATAAACATAAATATAAATGGATATTGCGTGCTTGTCGTTGTTGAATTATTGATAAATTGTGGCCAAGCATCGGGCATCAAACTTTATAAATTGCCTGACAAATTTTCGGCAGCGTGCAACAAGTGGCGCACAGTTGTTGCCTGCAACAGGCCAGCAACAGAAGAAAATGTTGCGGTTAGCGAAGCGTAAACCAAAATGAAAAGGCGAACACTAGAACACAAGAAGAATAAAAAAAACTCTGCCGAAAATTTAAAGCGCACAACAGCTTGTACGCCATTTGGCCCAAAGGAGTTTCGTTTCGTTTCGGTTCTGTGCTGGGCAGGCCAAAACAAACACCTGTAAACAGTCGCAAGTTAGGCGATGGAAATGGAAATTGAATGTGGAAAAGCTTTAAGCGAAAAAGCTTCGTTGAGTTCGCTTCAGCATTCAACATTGAACGAAGCCGACAGGAAAAGCGCATAAAAGGCAGGCACATCGGAAAATTCAACTCAGTTGCGGTTTCAACGTCTCCTACTGCGAACGCGAGCTGCACTAGGAAATTCGTTGCGACAAGTGAAAAACGTTGGGGTTTCGAAAGAAGGTAGCCGACAGCAAGAAAAATCCACAAGCAAATGACTATAATTTAATATTTATAATTTAAATTTGAATAAACAATAAATGGGAATATGAATTCAAATATATTATAAAAAGTCTTCTTAAATTTAATGAGCATAAAATGAAATAGTGAACAAATATTTGACTGCTTTAACATAAACTGCACATATAATGGAACATAATTTATAATATATAGTTTTTTATTAAAGCTTAAAAAAATGTTAAAAAGTTTACTTCAGCAGCAAAAGTTGTGAAAAGTTGCATAAAATATAAACAACAAGAATTCAGAGCGCAAAATAAAATAGTTTAACTAAAACAGAGAACCAACCAATAAAAAGTCGATGAAACAAAAAAAAAAATACTAAAAAATTAAATATTCTTTGATTAAATATTAACACTGAATAGAGATGTGAACATTGAAGAATAAAGTAAAAAAATAAAAAACAAATTATAAATTCAAGCATTTAATATTTACAGTCAATATAAATATTTATGTATGCATATGAAACAAATTTGAAGCAATAAATTTAGTAAGTTTATTAAACAATTTAAAGTGTAAACTAAATATAAACACTCAATATAAATATTTATATTAAACAACTTTGGAAGCCATAAATTGATCAAGTTTATTAAACAATTTAAAGTGTAAACTAAGTGATAATTAAATGGAAACTGGTGAAAAGTGAACCAGCGGGCACTAAAATATATATAGAAAATAAAAAAAATATATAAATACAATCATATAATTAGAATATATATTTTTAATTAGAATATATATTTAAATATAAATAAAATAATATAATTAGAATATGCAATTCATAAATTCCTTATACATAATCAGTAGAACTCAGGCTTAATATTATCTGATTTTTTGTAATTTTATGGCGTCTGCCACGCCTACCTCAGGGATTGAGCTCCGACTATATAAATCTATGTTTTCCGATTAACTCTGCCTCGATTAAGGTAAACAGTGATCCAATAGCAAAGCCAAATTGATCGTGGTTTATAGCTGCATAAGTCGATATACATATATATACATATATACATATGTATGTACACATACATATATCAATTTGTTCGTATAAGCTTAAACAATGGAGTTTATGAAAGGCATAGCAGACGCCCTTTGGCCAGCATTTCAGCAGCAATGCAACTCCAAGTTTCCAATTGCAAGTCTCTGGATAAAAAAGCGCTTTTCGCTTTTGCTATTCATAGAGAGTGAAACAGCAGGACAAACATTCCACTTAGCAGAGCGTGAATAGAGTGGAGCATGCAAAGGGAAATAAATAAGTAAAAAATAACAAATTCCTTAGATAATTTGAAAAACAAAACTATATATATAAAGAAAAGAATTTTGACTGAAGAGAGAATGAATGCATAAATGTGTTTATAAACAATAAACAAAATAAAGAAAAGTGCAAATAAAAAACATGAAACAAAAATGCAAAAAGAGAATTTTAATTAAATGTGAAAAATAAACATAAAAAGAAGAAAAAAAAAACGAAAACAAGTAAACAACATAAAGCGCTATTATAATTAGATAAAAGCAAACATAACTGTAATATAATTGAATTAAATGCTTTGTATACATGCACATATGTATATATTTATAAATATGTATATATTATAATCATAAATCGATTTTAAAAGACGCAAAAAAAAAACAAAGCTGAAGCTAAAAATAATTTAACGCTCAATTAAATTGAAACTTGGAAGCGAACTTTCACAACATTTGCAATTAAAATGCAATTAAATTGTGCACAAATCAAATTAAATCTTATATTACACACACACACAGCCAGACACATATATATAGATATATATTTACAGTTAGTTATTTTGGCTCAATGACAACAGCAATAAATAAACAAATTGATGGCTCTGAAATTGAATATAGTTTTCGCATTTATATATAGTGTTTGGTTTATTAAATAAACTGCATCTACCTGTGCCCCATTGTTGTTGTTGTTGTTGTCTGTTTTCTGTTGTATTGTTACACTGCCACACACAAACACGCATACACACACACACACATAGGTAGGTTTATTAATAAACGTTTGGCATACAAAGCCACAGCCACATAGAACAGATAATGAAAATCGTGTATACGCGCCGTTGCCCGCGGCTGCCACAACGTGTACATGCATGCAGGCGTGTGCGTGTGTATAGGTGTGTTTCTGTACTTGTGTGTGTGTGTGTGTGTGGCACGCTTTTGTATTTATTAATAACAAAGTAATCAGACATTGTAATCTCCTCGCAAAGCGTATTACAGCAGTCATAACAATGCCAGCTCAAGCAAGTGCTCGCCTCTCCCACTCTCTCCCTCACTCTCCCACTCCCCCGTCGGTCTCTCTTTCACTCTCTATCAATGCTTTTTGCTTTGGTTTATCCGGCTACTGTTGCTGCTGCATCCTTAGTCAGCTCCTGCGGCTTTTGTTGTTAGCTGCGGCGCACTTCCGCCTCAAGTGGCAACAACAACAACAAAATTGTTTCATAATATTTATCAATTTGTTGTTGTTGTTGTTTCGCTTTCAATTTTCTATATATTTTTTTTCGTTTGCATTATTTTCTAATTTGACGTACCTAATTCTCGTTCCGCCCCTCTCTCTCTCATTCATTCGACTTCCTCTCTCTCACCCTCTTTGTGCTTTGATTTCGATTTTTGCATTTTTAATTTTTTTTTGTTTGGCTTCAATTTGCGTTGATTTTGCTTTGGCGCCTGATTGCCTATATTGGCCTATTGGCCCACAGCACTGGTCCGGGTGTGGGCGTGGCGCCATATTGATGGGTTTATGGCGTGTTTATGAGCCAACACAACAAATTGCCAACACACAATCATTTACTTGCGCCGTCCGTCTGTCTTTATGTTATTGCATGGAACATTTCGCATGCAAATTGCAGTAAATGTTTTTCTTTTTTTGTGCTCAGTGTTCGGGGCCACGCCCACACCGCACGGCCGCCCTTAATTGCAGCTGAACAGTGGGTCAAACTAATAAGCAACAAATTAATTTGATTTGCATAATTGTGATGCCTTTCAAGAGACAGAAGGAAACGCACTGAAGGCGTCTGAGGCCGGGACATCGAGGCGTATGATTAATATGCAGAAGAAACCTTGACTGGCAGCGGCTTGCATTCGCATTTAAATAAGTGTTAACTGTTGTTTCGTTTTATCTCTGTTTTCTTTTGCAGCTGTCATTTGTAATTTAAAATACAACAACAACAACAACAAAATCCAACCACAAAAAGGCATAAAAAAAAAGCTGTCAAGCCGCAACAGCAGCAGCAGCAGCAAAAATTGAAGCGAGAACAGCAACAAATCAGTTTAATTTAAATTTTCCCTTTTTTCAAACAACACACAAAAAGTGTGGGCGTGCGTGTGAGTGTGTATATGTGTGTGTGTGTGTGAAAAGGGAAGTTTTTTTTTTTTTGCTGTTAAGACAAGACCTTCTTTTGCGTCGACCCAAAACAAACAGTAAAGAAACAAAATAAGGAGCGAGAAAAGAAAAAAATAAACACTCGACAGCTCGCGACGAGGGCCGACGGAGGAGCCTGTAAAAAGTATTTATTATAATTATTTGGGATATTTTTCATTTAAACGCGCTTTTCATTTGCCGCCACAAAAGCTGAGTAATAAGAAATTTTCTAAAATGTAAAAATATAAAAAATCGAAAAAAAAAAACCAATAAAATATAATAACGGGACGAAGAAGTGAATCGTGAACAGTAGCAGTATCGTGGAGCAGTCACGGGCAGCGGCGCTGCCGATAACGCTGCATACTTAGTGGCATCAGACGTGCCGGCACCTGCCGCAACAGCAGACCCATTAGACAGGTATGCAAAAGCCACACATTAATTCTCATTTCCCGATAATGCCCTGTAAATGTATGTACAGAGTGGGGTATGCCCTAGCTGTGATGTGATGAAGCAGACTTGAGTGAATGTGAAGAGCTGAATACATATATTCTATACATATGATACTCTTTCTTCTTATACGACTGTCTGTTTATTTATGTGTATCTGATAATACCCTGTAAGCGTGTGGAGAGAGTAAGAGTGAAATACACTGAAGTTTTGCTTGGGATTGGAACCACAGAAGCTTTGCTTAACTGTGACTGAACAATTGTATTTGATACCCCTATATATTCGATTGTCTTTTAATGCCTCCTAAACATTCACAGAGTGTCTTAGCGTAGGGTATACTCTAGTTGTGTCTGGTTGTGCCAATGAAAGTATTTTTGAATGAATTGGAATGATAAGAGGCGCTTCTACACATACTATATGTTAAATACTCCTAATTTTTATTCGAACCATTTATCTATCTGTCCATCAGTGCCCGCATGACATGCTTACAAATAGCTATGTACTATAAGCTAGCATGTCATAGATGATAAGTTGAGTTTAATGAATTCAAATAGTTAAATATATACATATAAATATAGAGCTCGAGCAGTTAGCATGCATATGTACTCGAAGGTTGTAAAGGAAAGATTTTGATTCAGTTCTTTATTTGACTTATTCCTTTACCTGTTTGGTCTTTGCTCTCTTTAAACTATTCATTAACATCTTCAAGTTTCAATATACCGATAAATATGGATTCTTATTGTTTGAGTATGCCAACAGCTGATCAGTTCAGATACTCTATGTACTCATATATGTATATATATCCTTTTCATTAACTAGCTCGCCATATAGAGGAGCCGAACCTATCAAGACTCCTGCGGCTGTCTGCTCACACACACCTAAGTGTCGGTTCTTCTATCAGTCTGTGCATCTTTTCTGTCTGTCTGCTCTTCCATGTTCATATCTCCTTAAATACATTTGCTTCTGCATATCTGCGTCTGCCTCTGCTTCTGTCTGTCTGCCAAGCAAATTTCTTTTGTTGAGCTACGGCCACAGCGTGTCTTTGTTGCTCACAGACTATCTCTTGGTCTATCTTCTGTATAATTTTACTTAATTTGGGCAGCAGGTCAGCTGCTAGGCACTCGGCTATGGCTTTGGCTTTCGCTTTAGCTTTGGCTTTGTATATTTCGGCTTTGTCTTTCTGAATTGTGCTCGGATTTAGTTAATTCATGTGCTGCAGCTTCGGCTTTCACAGCAAAGCGTTTAATTATTTAATTTTGTTGCATGCTGCATACGCCTTCTTTGCCACCAGTTGCCGCAGCAAAAGGCCACGTGCCACTCATTTTACTGGCTTTCACGTGGATTTTAGTCAGTTTTTTCTTTCGGCGGTTGCTGTTGCGGTTCACTGTCTGCCATTGCTCATGTCAGTTGTGGTGCGGGTGGGTGTGGATGTGTGTGTGGGGTGTATGGGTCTGTTCTCGCTATGAACTATGTTTCAGTGTTGCGGCTAGCTTTGCGTATGCTTAATATGAACTCTATGAATTATTAAGTATACGTAATGAGCTAGTAAATTAGTTTGTCAAATTTAATAAAAATAGAAAACATAAACTACGCCCAAAATATCGAAGAAGAAATACCCTGCAATAGACTTAACTTTATTCATATAGTAGCTATAGGATATAAAATTTACCCTGTTGACATATCATTTGAATATAGGGTAACTTCTAGATAAAAGCTTATTTTTCTAGCTAATCAAGTATGTATGTATGTACGGAAGAGATACTTCCCTCTTCGCATCACATTAACCCCTTTACAAAGGATACAAACCTCAGCTGGCAGCACATGAGCAAAATAAAAATGCATTTTGCACAAGTTTCGCTTTTAGCTGCGGCTTTACGGCACGGACAGGTGCCAAGAGCAGGTGCTCAGTTGAGGATTTCCAGGCAGCGACTCGGCGGTCTGTAGCAGCAATTAGTTAGCGCAAAGTTGATGTTGCTGGCTTGGGCACACAGGCTTATGTGATTTGTGTGTCGACTATGTATTAGTTTTGACTGTTGCCCTTGTGGGTTAAGTAACGCTCAAAGTTGAGCCGAACTTCCTTTACATCAATGGTGGCTACAAGTTGGCAAAGTTCTTGATATTAACATGATGTTGGAGTTGGTAATAAAGCATTTACCAGAACAATATATGTATATCAAAAATTAACGAAACAATAGAAATGAAGGCAAAACTAACTTTTGGTACCCTGTAAAAATGCGTATAAAATATTTCAATTAATCAACATTAACAAGTATATTAATCTGTAACTAAAAACAGCTAGGGTATCTCACCGTGTATCAGCTGATCAATCATTCAAATCAATAGGAAAACCATAAACAAAACAAAGCCACATTGAATTTAATCTGTGGCTAATTGGAGAGAACACGCCGCTAATTAGTTGTCTGCTGCTGCTCTTGTGGCATGTTGTTCTCTGTGGCAGCTACAGTAATTACTCATTGATAAAGGTTAGACAATTCATTTTTGCCATTCATTTCTATAATTAATAATTGAATGATGTTGTATTCGATGTGCGTTTAAAAGGTCGCCCCCCAAAAAAACACCGAATCGAGCATGGTAGGCGTTAATTTATTCATTAGATTTTGCTGCACATCTCAATTCATGCCGAATTAGAGAGAGGGCGAAACAAAGAGAGATAGTGAGGGAGAGACGAGGGAGGAAGGAATTGGAGTAGAGTGTAGTATTGTGCGTAACTTGTTACGCAGGACACGCACAAACGTGAAAGACACTTGCTGTTAAATAGATTTATGCTATGCTTGGCCAATATGCTTACACACGTTCAGCGAGATTAGAAGAGTATATCAGCTACAGCTGCAGATACAGATACACATGCACACAGGTACAAAGATGCAGATGCACAGGTACAGATGCAAAGATACACAGATACAGATGCGTAGATACAAATATAGATACTTAGATACAGATACAGATGCGTATATGCATACAGATACATAGATGCAGATAAATAGATACATACACAGATACATAGATACAGATACGAAGATACAGATACATAGATACAGATACATGGATACAGATA
>NW_022045895.1:196043-208071 GCF_001654015.2 Drosophila navojoa
ATAGATACAGATACGAAGATACAGATACATAGATACAGATACATGGATACAGATATGAAGATACAGATATGTAGATACAGATACATATATACAGATACATAGATACAGATGCATAGATACAGATACGTAGATACAGATAGATAGATACATAGATACAGATACATAGATACAGATGCATAGATACAGATATAAAGATACAGAAACATAGATACAGATACATAGATACTGATGCATAGATACGGTCAGATACATAGATACAGATACGAAGATACAGATACATAGATACAGATACATGGATACAGATACATGGATACAGATATGAAGATACAGATAGATAGATACAGATACATAGATACAGATACATAGATACAGATGCATAGATACAGATACAAATATACTAATACATATGTATATACATAGATACAGATACACAGATGCAGATACATAGATACAGATACATAGATACGGTCAGATACATAGATACAGATACAGATACAAAGATACAGATACAGATACATAGATACAGATACATAGATACATATACATAGATGCAGATACATAGATACAGATACAAAGATACAGAAACATAGATACAGATGCATAGATACAGGTACATAGATACAGATAAATAGATACAGATACATAGATACAGATACATAGATACAGATGCATAGACACAGATACGTAGATACAGATACATAGACACAGATACATAGATACAGATGCATAGATACAGATACGTAGATACAGATACATAGATACAGATACGAAGTTACAGATACGAAGTTACAGATACATAGATACAATTACATAGATACAGATACATTATTACAGATACGTAGATATAGATATAGATACATAGATACAGATAAGAAGATACAGATACATAGATAAAGATACAGAACAGATACATAATTACAGATACACAGATACAGATAGAGATACAGATACATAATTACAGATACACAGATACAGATACACATATATTCCTTATAGATATCTGAATTAGTATTAGCTGTAGAGTATTGCGCGGCGTATATCACCTGATTGCAGCAGCTCTTATATGGCTCTGACATTCCTTAAGCTAATCCTAGCTACCGTCTTAATTCCTCTTTCATGTCTTTGACATTGTCGCCACGTGCAGCAGCCCCACGGTCAGATGTCCTTGAACTTTTCAACGTACGTGATGTGCTTTAATTTAGATCCACTCACACACACACACACACACATACAGACGTTTGTGTGCAGCTAAGTAAATGCAAAACGCATTGGCCACTGTCTGTGGCAACTGCTGCAGTTCATAAAACCCGCTCGAAATTAAACAAACAGCCACAAAAATTAACCGAAAATAATATTCTGTTTATTTAGTTTGGAAATTTTTTGGCATGCATACAAATAAGCAGCAGGCAGACGACTATTGAAACTGTTCCGGATTGGCTGTCAGTCAGTGGGTCAGTGGTGTAGCGAAATGTTGATTGAGAATGCGATGCAATGCAATGCAAAAATGTGCCAAACACGTTATATACATTGAGAAATTCTGTGTGTGCTTCAATAAGACTAGGCGCAAGGTAAAAAGAAATAAATCAAGTGCAAGAGAGAGAGAGAGAGAGAGAGAGAGAGAGAGAGAAGAAAAGGGGATTGAAATACTCTACCATATTGGCTGGCTACTCTACCATTAGACTTAATCTTGAAGAAAATTTCACTTCAGTTTGCATGATAGGATCTGGTCTAAAGATCAATGTCTAAAATACATATTTTTATTTTACTTTAAAGTAGATTTAAAATTTGTAAGCAAAGTTCATTCAAGGCTAGGAGCAAACATTTAAATTCCATATCCTAATGAAATGATCCTTTTGGCATTTGAAATTCAATTCATGCACCAAATTATAAGAGCCTCTTTCTCTCGCATAATCTTAAAGGCGTAAGAAAATGCTGTCGACATTCACACAAATCAATGATGAGGCAGCTGCCTTCAACTTGGAACTGGCGCCGGTTCTGGCTGGCTGCCAAATCGGGCACTTGACGGGGCCAAAGGCGCTGGCTCAGACCTCGGACCACGGACCTTGCTCTCGGGCCCAAGGCGGCAGGCCCTAGGCACAGTCATTGACAGACGCCGTGTGTGCACTTAAGTGCATTGCATGGCAGGGTGTACGGTAGGCTCTGTGTGTGTGTGTGTGTGTGTGTTGGGGATAGTTAGCCTAAGGACCTCTACCTAATTTTAATTAAATGCTGCAGTTGTTGTAGCAACATAAACGCTCTCTGCTTCTTGGCTGCAACTGAGCCGAGCGACTAGAGAATTTAAGTTCAGTCCCGAGTCATATGCAAATTGCCGTGAGGCATTAGCACTGAAAAAACATCAGCCCTGCCTGGTCCTCGCATATGGAACGAATGAAGGATAATGGACTCCAGGGTGGCTCAAAACAATGCGAAAGCAGAAACCGATGCAACCGAAGAAAGAAAACAATGAATAAAGCCAAAACCATGGCCCGGAGCGCAGCAACACAACAGACGGAGCTAACTAGGGTGTACGTGCAGCACTAAGAAATACCACGCACATAGTTTTCATTATATTTAGCAATAAAGAATTTCCAGGGACTTATTATGGTGGTAGAAGAGGGAAAACATTCAAAGGGAAAAGTTTTGTCAAAGTGAAAGCTTTTATTGCAATATCAAATTAAATTTTAAGCAGTTATAAAAAATACTCAGAAAGAGGATGTGGCCGCAGCTGAATACCCTAGAAATATAGTTGAGCTACCAAAAGTACAGATTACAGAGAAAATTTGCATTACTCCGGGAACTTTTAGAATATATGTTAAGCTAAATAAATATTTCCTTTCGTTATACACTAACTTTTCAAACTACTGCAATTGATTACCTTTGTAGCCTTATGGTAGTCGTGTCTTCTCCATGGCTGCTCTTGTTTGTGCCCAGGGTACTTAAAAGAAAACAATGCTGTTTTGTGTTTGCCTCTTCCACAATGCATTCATAAGTACAACAATGTGAGCGCTGTCAGGGCCAGGTGAGGTTAAGTTATGCCCAGGGGCCAGGACTATGGAAAAGCAAAGCCGTTGCTGCTGATAATGCAATTGCTGCACCTCCTGCTGCTGCTGCTGCTGCGGCAGCTCATCCTATTGATGCATCTCTATTGAAGCAGCTGCCTGGTTAAGCAACTCCGGGTCCGTCTGCCTCGCTCGTTTGTCATTTGCTTTGCTTAACTTGATCATGTCAGAAATTACTAAGTCAAGCAGCAGCTGCTGCTCCCCCACCCCCACCTGCCCGCTCGGCTGCCTGCCTGAGTAAGCTGCTTAGCTTTGGCTTCTTGCCACAGATAGGTAGAGCTTGCCGCCTGCTGCTCGTTTGTGCTGCTGTTTGTTTGGCTTTTATTGGACTCATAAATGTGTGCTGGCTGTCGAATATGTTTACCTTTTTTTATTGCTCTCATGTCTCCTGACGCGTTTACAAATGCTTATATATACATACATATAAATTTATTATATATTCGCTTGATTTCGTTTTAGCCACAAATTTAAACAACGATTTTTCGCTGTTGCTGCAATTAATTATGAATTTCTGTGCTTCTGGTTTTCCTTATTTCTTTTTTTGGCCAACCCAAAACTGTTTTTGTTTACGATCCCCATTCAATTTAATCAATCAAAGTGCGTGAGTGTGTGAGAAGTATTATGACTTCCGTTTGCTTTGCTTAAGTTTACCTCTAATGCTGTGCCTAATGTGATTCATTTGTTTGTAAATTGGACCATAAATTGAAGAAATTTGAAGTTGTTTAACAGGGATAACAATGGGATAAAGCAATTTTGCTTCTTATATGAGAAATATATTATTGATTGCAAATCTTAACGAATTGGCCCTTGGGGAATAGAAAGGAGCAGCTGGCCAAAGAGGTTAGGTAGATGATAAGGTCAGCGATTAGTCAAAAGGTATTCCCATATTCATTAATATATGCCTCAAGGACTGGCATATAATCTGCAGCTGGAGCATATCTGATATTCCAAGCATGAAAACCCACGAAATTTCGGCTCGAAAATCACTTTCCGAGTCATGATTGCTGTTATTAACAGTAAAGTTTTCAGACTATCTGTAAAACATCCTATACAATGTGCACCAATTTAAAAGCTTTGCTTGTTGAAATAAAGTTAACTAACAATACAATCAATCAGTTTCAAAGTCATTAAGTGCGTTTGTTTATGTGGAAGCGAAATGCCTTAGACAAAATAACATAGACAATGCAGCAGCTGCAGCAACTGCTTACTCTCTCTCTCTCTCTCTCTCTCTCTCTCTCTCTCTCTCTCTCTTTCTGCCCAAATAAACATGAATATTTATATTTAACGTGCTACCTGTAAACATAGCATTTTATTTGCTAGCTGCTGCTGTAGAGCGTACGCTCTGGCGTATGAGTAATATGAGTTATATGTTATAGTCGACTTGGCGCAGCTAGCGAGCGTTGCGCTTCGCTGCTTAAAGCTTTTAGCTAGACCAACTCGTCGAGTCCCCTCAACCCAACCCATGCTCAGCTCAACCCTAAGCCCTACTCGAAACATAGTTTTTAGTATATTACGCCTGCGGCCCGTGGGACAATATATTCCTAATGATAGATGGCTGCCGACGCCAACGCTGGCTCCCCATTCACTGTCAAGGGCTTTACGCGTTCCGCATATGAATTAATTTCCAATGCAAATTTATGTTTCGCTGGCCAGGCGCACACCTTTGCGTCAATGAAATGCAAACAAACAGCGTAAGCCAAATAGCGAAAGCGCCAAAAACCCAAAACGCAAAGATGACGATGCGTAAACAAAGCCAAACACACATGGCAGCATAAATAGCATAGGAGCAACAACTGTTACAAATATAGAAACCTAATATATCGATATATATGCAGACAGAGATATGGAGAGTGTCTGTCTGTGTGTCTGTCTGTGTGTGTGTGGGCGTGACTCCGTCTGTGTTAGTGTCTGGCAAATGCCAACAGCTGCTTCTGCCCAGTTAATGATTGAATATGCATGAGATCTGTGTTTGCTGCCATTTAGTGGATGGGGAGGGGGGGATGCGGGTTGGATTTGGTTTGTTTGGGGGTTACTAAATGGGGGCTGATACTGGCAACAGCCTATTGCTACTCCAGTTACAGTTTACCGCTGCTGGCCTCATTAATTTCTGCCGCTTATCAAATTTGTGTGGCTATTTTATTAATTTTCTTTCCTCTTGCTCTGCTGCTTCTTCCTTATTTATTTATTTTTGTTTTTTCTGCTGCTGCTGCTCCTGCTGTTGCTGTGGGCGAAAGTTTTTTGTTTTTGGTTTCGCAAATGTTGGTACTGCCACAATATTTACCAGGCCATTAGCGCCATTATTCTAATGAATTGCTATTGAACTCTAATGCCCAAGAATGTTTTCAATATCTTGTCTTTGCGGACTGTGGACTGTGAGCCTGACATTGATTAACAAGCTGTCATTAGAGTAGTATCTGCGGTATCCTCTACTCAGTTCTCTGGCTAAGCCTTTAATGCCTCTTAAAGCCATATCCTGTAAGTTTAAATTGCCTAAAAAGTTTCTAAGTCAGCACGAATTAGCTGAGGTGGGCTGCTCTTGATTCAGAATGAGCTGAATTCATAGAAATGACAATGATTACAATTTATATGATAGTCGGGTTGCACAAGCAGCAATAACATAGAGGCATAATAATAATAATAATAATTAAAGCAGTAAGACTTATGAGTGTGGCTCATGGGAGACAACGCACACAGCCAAGATCTTGCATAGATTAAGGACTTGTGTCAACTTAAGCTTGTACTGCACGTGCCAGGACTCACTATGCAATATAGGATATCTGGCAGTCTAACACTTTAGGCAACTCAATAGCATGTTAATTCAGGCCATTGCTTGGCGGCTAATTAAATCAGTTGCCTGATTTCGTGATTGTTGCCGCGTCTTGTAGGCTTATGCTGCGATTATGCTAAAAAGCTCACCGAGTTTTCTTTCGCAAACTTCTCAAGCTCAATGCTAAATGGCAGCCAAGGAGGACAATGTTGATGCCTAGCAACAGGCAGCAGCCAAATGACAACTGCCAACTACAACAAGCCATAAGAGATATGTTCTTAGCGTCTACAAGGCAGTTGCTGCCAATTTAGCATATGCTAAGGAACTGAAAATGTTTGACTGAACGACTTGCACACTTCAAAACTTCTACCTCCACACCCCTACTCCTCCTCTCACTCATTCTCTCTCTCTCTCTCTTCTGTTGCCAAACTAGCTCGTAAAAATAACTTGGCTCTAAAGGTGCTGCTGAAAAGTCGAGCATTCAAGCTTCAACGTTTGCATATTTTACATGACAAAATTAAATATTTATATCAAATGTTAGCTCTTTTTTCCCTTTTTTTGATTTTCATATTCATGTTGTTTGTCGACAGCTTGAAGGGGTTTATTAAAGTGGAAGACTTAAAGCACGTTTAAGCATTTATATTTGTATTAAATAACTGTGCTTTAAAATAGGTAAAACTTTCATATTTTCTGATATCAAACTCAAATCAAATCAACTCATAATCAAGTAATTTTATTAAGAGCATTCACTTTACATCATATCAAAAATCTGTCAGATTCAGATCCAGATCTAGTTGCCCATGCAGATACTTTAAATGTCAATCCAATTGAAATGAATAAATATATAACAACTCGACTGAAGTTCTTTAATCAACAATTCAATAAAAATAAATACAATTTCCCCCGTTTCAACAGACTAAAGCAATAAACAGAGCATTCCTTAGTCACCTCAACCCATTCATAATACTTTTGCTTGCCTCTGCTCAGCTCTTGGCATATTTTAATTGAAAGTTTTCTTTTGTATTTGTTAAATTGTTTCGTGAAATGTATACACACATACATATATGTATATATATATATATATACGTCGTTGTTAAATTTAATTGCGTATCTATGAACTTTGACCTTGGAATATGAATATTCTTTTGGCCGAGTAGAATTCCATTGAACCCAAGTAGTCTATCCGTTTATATTGGGCGCATTTTTGGAGCACTTTCAATTTTAATTACATAAATATATATTTCTGGCCGGTGTTTGAGGTAGCGCCGCTGGCCAAAACTGGCGCAGTGAGTGGATTGGGGTTTTTTCCCAATGAGAAAATACTTTGAATAGCATTCCAATTGGTCGAGCAGCGAAAGTGTTGCAAAGCGTTGCGTTCAGTGACTAATCTTGAGTTTCCACGAAATGTCGACGAAAAATGAGGAAAATTTTGGACGGAGTCCGTAATATAATAGCTACTTGGCTGCCTGTTTCCGTTCAATAATACTCGTTCATTATGTATTGTGAGAATGTAGGTCTAGATGGGTATTTTGAGATTCCTATGCAGGGTATAATAGCAGCCACAGCCGTTAGAGTGTTAAGATTTAGTGAATCATGCGTCAAATTGACATGGACTTGGCTCTTTAGAAAGTAGAGTCTTGTAATTTGAAGAAGATATTCCTTTGGAGATAGAATATATTTATATTATATATCTCTATATATGTATTCTAATTAAGCAAATGGCAATTAAATGTATATTTAACAGTTTATTAACTACTAAGGATGCCTCGAAAGTCGATATCCAATTCAGTCCTACTTCAGCCTTCCATATTTTGTTGATTCATCGATCTACCCATCTAGTTTTGACACATGAACGAGTATTACGCAGTCGAGCACACTCGATTATGTTTACCATATTTTGTTCTTTTTCAAGTTTTGTTCTTGCTCGTTTTTTTCTCGATTTTCTCATTCAATTTTCACTTGTTTTTCTCGCTTTTTGGCAACAAAACAATTTGTTTATAGCGCGTTGCTTTTGACATATTTATGCCGGCGGCCGGCACTTGAGCATACACGAAGCCTCCGCTCCACTCACGCCCTATTTATGTAGATATATAAATATACATGTATATAGGTATTTATGTGTGTGTAGAGTAGCTAAAAACAAAAGGTAAGCGAACTGCTTTCAGACTTCAAACTCTGCCCCCAATAATGCGGCCAAAAACAAAAAGAAAATTGAAGGAAAAGGAGCAAAACTTCTGCTCATGTGCCTTTGCATTGTTTGTTTGTTGTTTGTTGCTGTTGTTGTAGTTGTTGTAGTTGTTGTCTGTGGCACAGTTTACTGTTATGCGCTTCAAGAAAGCCGTTATGGAAAAGTGCTCAGACTTAGGCGTCCATAAAAACCGAAGAGTCGCGGCTTAGGGCTTATAAATGTGCATGGGCATATGTTGAGCGCGGCAAGAAATCTTAATTTAGCTACTTTAATTGCTGTCTATAGGGTCTAGGTGAAGTAAATTAACTAAAATGAGACGAGATGAAGCTGAAGCTTTAGTTCATTGAAGTTTAAGGTGAATTTCACTTCATTATGCTGGATAATATTTCGCTTTCAAATAGTTTCTAATTAGGAAACTTAATTGGGTATCCAAATAAATAGAGTTTAGGGCTCAGATTACGGTCAATGACAGCAATGTCTAGACCTTTATTAGCAATAAATACATATAGTAATTACTGGGGGAGTAGAGAATATTTTTGATAGACTCTTGTTATACCTGAAGTTAACTGAACGTGAAACTATCTTTGGATCTTCAGATCTTCATTTGCCATCACGTATTATAATCGAAAATCTGCAGCAGACTAAAATGTATTCGATATTTTGAGGATAATATTTAAAGTCACAGCTTTTTAGGATATCTCCTTCTTCTTTCCAACGTTCTAAAGGTTTCCTCAACTTTTCTTCGACTTTCTTTACGTGAGCTAAAGTCATAGATGCATTGCAATTATTAACTTACTTCACTTAATTTACATATTAAAGTTTCTGTTTTAAGTGGATGCCTAATTTTCATATGTATTTTTATAGCTGCCTTAGCTTTTCTTTTTATAGGCTATACAAAATTTCACTTTGTGTGCTTTTGTAGCTGCCCTTAAAGCCCTAGCTGAAAAACTGTAAACTCAAAACTGAGCGCCCTAACCTGTCGAGTTTTTCCATTGAGCTGAGCTGCCCGCTGTCAGGCGGCCCGCCCACCCCGGCCGCTCTCGCCTCTTTTCATTTGCAGCGAAAACCCAATCAAACAGCTCCGCCTCCCTCCGCTCGGCCCGCTCCTGCTCAATATCTTGTGCCGTCGCGTGTTTGGCGCGCATTTCGTGAAGTCTTAAGTGGGCCGGCCTCAAAATGTAGATACGTTACGTTACGCTACGTTATTTGACGTTACGTGACGTTAGAGTGCGTTGCGATATATGTATTTGTTGGCGTAGGCGTATTTGCTCTTATTTGTTTTTGTTTACTTAGTTGTTGTTGTTGTTGTTGTCTCCTTTTCCTTGTTGTCACTTTTGGGCCAAAATCGAATTTATTGTTTTAATGCCATTTCAGTCGCTGCCTCTGAGGCCAGCGAAACCCAAAAGAAAAAATTGGCAATTTGTTTGGAAATTAGCGCGCTTCTTTAGCATGTAAAATGAAAATCAATTTCCCACCAAAAACGGCAGTCTATATACACTTGCCAGAGACTTTGTAAGGTGTGAAGGAATGAAGCCATAATATAAGAAAATTATTAGTTTTGGTCTCCTCTCTCTCTCTTTCTGTTTACCTCTCTCTTTGTCTACATTTCTCTCTCTATCTCTCTCTCTCTCTCTCTCTCTCTCTGTCTACCTTTCTCTCTCTCTCTGTCTGCCTCTCTCTTTGTCTACCTTACTCTCTGTCTACCTTTCTCTCTGTCTACCTTTCTCTCTGTCTACCTTTCTCTCTCTCTCTCTCTCTCTCTCTCTCTCTCTCTCTGTCATACTACTTCTCTCTGTCTCTCTACCTCTCTCTCGCTCTTTCTATATTTATCTCTCTCTCTCTCTTCCTACCTCTCTCTGTCTTTTTCTCTCTCTATCTCTATCTCTCTCTCTCTCACTTTATTTGTCTGCATCTTTCCCACTTTTTGCCCTTATCTCCCATCTACCATGTCTCAATCTCCCGTTCTTCAACTCTCTCGAGAAAAGCAAATATAGACGTAATCTGAATAATACCCAACTTTAGCACATTAAGTTCTCATGAGTAAATAAAGCTTTAAATAGGAGACACAAGCTTTCTTAAATCTAAAACTTTGGCTGCTCTTAAGCTTTTTACAAGTAAATTACGGAATAATCTACTTATAGCACAAACATCTGCCTCAAAGCGAAAGAAAGAATCAGCTTAAACTTATCTTATATTGAATGATAAAATTCTACAATACACCAAGAGTAATTTCTATTGCATATTCAATTTATGTATTTACTTATTTGAGTCATCTCCAAATACTAGAATTTTTCTCGAGTGTAAATGTTCTATAAATAAAGACTTATGTATAATCATTTTCTCTATATTCCCTTGCAGCATGAGTGCCAGTGGCAACGGCAACAGCACCAGCAGCGCCATCAATACCAATGCCAGCAGTACCAGCACCGCCACAACTGGCACCGCCACAGGCACCTCTACAGGCACCGTCACCAATCCCGCATCGACGCACATTTTTCGTTCGCTGTCATCGGAGAGCCAGAAGCGGGAATGGTCGAAGCGTCTGTCGTTGCGTGGCATGCGGCATGGCGCTGGAGCTGGAGCTTCCAGTCTGGCTGCCAGCAAGGAGGTAAGCAAGTGGACAACCACTAAAACCACAATCCAATGCCAATGCCGCAAGCTATTCCAATTGCAGGAAACGGCCGGAGTGGGCGGAGCAATCGCTGGTCCGGGCAAACATCGCAAGTTCTTTAGTCGCTCCGCATCGCTGAAGCAGGCGGGCAGCGGAGGCAGCACGCAAGCCTCGATGGAATTGCATGTACCTGGGCACTCATCCGCAGCTGGCTCCCCATCTGGACTGGCGCATCCGCTGACACAGCCATCGACGCCAAAGAAATCCAACTGGGAGGTGATCGAACATTTCAATACCAGCGCCAAGGGAGGCAAAGCAATGGTTAGCAGCAGCCTGATTGCGGTAAGCAGATTGGATTGAGACTGGAAGCAGGGAGTGGGCGAGCGGAAGTGGGAGTGGGAGTGGGAGTTGTTTCTTACTGGCTGTGGCATCAATTAATTTACCCTCCTAATGGACAGGCAAGACCCAACTGACTGTGCGATTTAAATATTTAATTCGATTTGGCCATAAGACAAATTAAAATACAATTTCATTGGCAAAAAGGGAAAGCTAAATGATGCGGGCAGAGCTACAAATGAGGAAGCGAGCTATTTAATTGAGAGGTTGAGGGGCTGTATCGAGGGGCAGCAGCTCTGTAAATGTAGGCTAGGGAATTCGTATTGAGTCGCAACATTTATGCTAAAAGTTTATGCATTGTTAGATGTAGCTTTGAAGCTGCTTTTGTTGCCATCCTGCTGAATAACACTTGACGAAAAGTTAACACCTTCGGCAGAGGCTAACAAGGATGCACACACACACACACACACACACACACATGTACGTATAAATACAGTCGAAAACTCACACACAACAAAACTCATATAGAAAGTGGAATATTGTCTGCATGCACAAGGGCCCACTTTACAATATTGAGCATGTGTGTCGGTGTGTACAGTGGTAACTGGCTAAAAACGAACTGGGAATCCAAATTTACTTGTAGAAAATATTCTATTAAATATTGTTATATAAAATATTCATATGCAATAAAAGTTGATAAACATGTTGTCGATAGATAGATTGATGTATAGGAAGATAAGCAGAGATATATATAGATAGATACATAGATAGATAGATAGATAGATGGATGGATAGATGGAAAACAAGAATGATAGATAGATATGTAGATGGATGGATGGATAGATAGATGGAGAGGTAGATGGATAGATAGAAAGATAGAAAGATAGATAGATGTATATATATATATATATATATATATATATATATATAGATGGAGAGATAGATGGGTAGATAGAAAGATAGATGGATAGGTAGATAGAAAGATAGATAGATAAATGGAGAGAGATTGATGGGTAGATAGATAGATAGATAGATAGATAGATAGATAGATAGATAGATAGATAGAT
>NW_022045895.1:208081-227878 GCF_001654015.2 Drosophila navojoa
AGATAGATAGATAGATAGATAGATAGATAGATAGATAGATAGATAGATAGATAGGTAGATGGATAGATAGAAAGATAAATGGTTATATAGATACCCTGAGTAATAGATTGATAGATAGATCTTTGTTAGCTAGATAGGTATCAGATAAGTTAATGTATGTTCTTGGATTTCTAGCATCCTTAGTTTTCACTGTACTTGAAAATGCGTTCACTGTTCGCCAGAGCTCTCGAGAGTCAATTGAAAATGTTTATGGCGCAAAGCAGCGTAAAGCGACAGCAATTGAGAGATGGTGTGTCTGTGTGCGGGTGTGGGCGTGGCATGCCAAATGGGCGGCAATATGTTTAAAGATGCCGCGTGGAATAAACGTTAAACAACAGCAACGAAGCAGCTTGGCGGCAGCTGAAGTTTAAATGGAATGCATGGGGCGTATACTTAATATTTATTATGCAAGCAGTTAGCTTCATAACAGCATATACAATGAATGAATATCCTTTTTACTGTCATAACTATCTTTAATATTTTTTGCAGGCTGGCATCACGCGCTGCAACATTGACGAGTCGATTGACTCAACCAATTCGAGCTCCACCTGCCACAGTCCGATGATCTATCAAAGGGACGAGGCCCAGCTGCTGCAGCAACAATGTGAGTAGCACTCGAATAACGCTAAGCATGTAATGGGATACCCTGGACATGGCTAATCAAAACGCCAACACATATGCTCCTGATCGAATAGCTGACTCGAATCTCACAACTTGATTGTCATTGTCGTCCCATTGAATTTGACGAGACAGCTTCTCGGCTTCACTTATCCAATATTTAGACAGCACTCCCTTCTGCGTGCTGCGGGCTGCGTGCCTGCTTGATAGGTGGCCTTGTCAGTCAGATTTATATGTCTTACTTTCTTTCTCGCTTACTCTGTTGCTCTGTTAGCTCGCTATGCGAAACGGGTGTATTGGTTTTCTTTACAAATAGCTAGAGACACATTCATGCTGCCTAGATCACCTTTATATCTAGCTTAGACCAGCTTTATATTTGGCTCAGATCACTTTAGGGTGACCATGTTGGAACTTACGAGCTTTGCTATGGCTGAATCGGAGATAGGGTGACTATATTTTCTGAATATTCATTTTCTGTAAATTAATGATTTGTAGTCTATCTTAGCTGGAATATAAAAAGTAATATAAACATAGAGTGGATTGAACTATGATTTTTAGTTAGGGAGACCATTCTTTCATTAATTATATTACATATACATATCTCCCTAAGAGATTTCTTCTATACTACTAATTTCTCCTAATTTAGTCTTCTTCTTTAATGTAGACTGTATTCTACGGTCGTCGACAGCCGTTCGCAGTCCGATTCTCATTTATTTTCTATGAAGCGGCCACAGTGGCATATTGAATAGGGCGAAAAACTGGCAAAGGAATGGCTCATGTTTTTGATATGGTAAACTCGTGTATATATTTGTATATACATAGAGATTTCTATAGAAATTTACATAATCACGTTTGGCATTTATTTATTGATGCATGAGAACGTACGTAACAAAAAAAAAAACAATATATAAGAAAGTATACGCATTGTTGTGCGTGTGCGTGTGCGTGTGAGTGTTTATGTGTGTCCATGTGTGTGTGCTCAACTTTATGGGGGTCAGTCGAAACGATTTTACATTTGATGGCATTGTGCAACGCATTCAGAACGAGCAACAACAATGTGCAAAGGCAACAGGACGATAAGCGAATCCATTTTGCCAATGCATATCAGGATCAAAGTATTGTGTGGCAGCCACAAGCAATAAGTTGCCCCTTGCCAGTTGCAGTTATGATATCCAAAAACCAAAACCGATGCATGCGTATATAAATTCAACAATGCCACATGCAGCTCTCGTTCAGCTGTGAAACATTATTAGCTGTGAATGCGGCTATCGAAAATCTCATCAGAATGCAATACGGATATTTTCAATTTGTAGTCCGAATTGCAGGCGGTCACAAGGCAAGCAATAAAACCTTTTGTGAAAGCAAATAACAACTATGTATGTATGCTTGCATATTTAAATATATATTGCTGTCTTGCTGTCAGGTTAGCTCGTTATCCGATTGTTTGCTAACCAATAAAACCAAAACAGAAATTGCAAATATTCCATTTCAATTTTCATTTAATGAATATTTAACACATGACTGCAGCCCAACTGCTAATTATTCTCACAAAATAACGTAATTAGCAACAGGCAAGGAATGAATGAAGTTGGAATGTAAACTTGGCTAAAAATAGCAGCATTAATTTGAATTTGACTTTGACTTGCAATTGGCTGGAAAATCAATGAAATTGAAATAGAAATATTCAGAGCTACTTTCAGACTGTTGTGTAACTGTTTAAAGTCTTTAAAATATTCTCATATTATATGATATACATCAAAGGAATCAAAGCACAAGAAAAGTGATAGGAATCGTAGGATATGAAATAGATTATTGCTAACAAATAAAAAGTCACCCATAAACCAGTTGAATATTTTGTGAATTAAAGGGAGATTTCTCTCAGTTCCAGCATGCTCAGTTTCGCTGAAAGAACTAATAATGTTTTATTATGTGCTTGGATTATCTAAAATCTCTCAAATTGAAGCAATATCTACAGCCTCAGTTTATTGAAACTTGCGATCAACTTTATGCCACATTAAATATCTATTTTATGTCTTTAAAGTGAATCCAATACTCCCAGGTCTAGCTCACATGAACCACATCAAACTTTAATTCCACACTTTGGTTCATTTGAACTACTTGTAACAGCCTCCATCAAATTTAATTGAAATTCACAATTCTGTCACACCACAGACTCTGATTAATGCGATCTCTCTCTCATTCTCCCTCATCCTCCTCTTCCCTCTCTCTATCTTTATGTGCTTTCCCTTAGCCGATGCAGCTGACGGTCGCAGCAATGTGGAAGCGAACAATCCAAGCACCACGGGCATTCAGCCGGGCAGTCCAAGCATATCGTTCTGGTACCGTTTGAATCGCATCATTCTGCGTCTCTGCTCGACGCATCAGTTCAAGAATCTGCAGGTAAGCAGCTTACGCGCCAAATATATATTTGACCAAGCTATCAAATGGAAATTGGCAACTCAATTGGGTGGCTCAATTTACATATTCGCTGGAAAGAGCTTAAAGTCCTCACAATTTCAATTTGTTCGCTCGCTCGTCTGTGCTCGCCAGGTGGAAATGCTTTATCAGCGCTATTTTCTGCGAATGAATCAGAGTAATACGACGCACATTTTGGGCCTTTTGCTAGCGTTGATTTTGGCATTATCCTGCACCCAGCTGGTCTACACCACCTTGCAGCTGCGCCGCAGCCTCGCCGCCCCCCACCAGTCGGCCAC
This sequence comes from Drosophila navojoa, assembly GCF_001654015.2. Next base: position 211,453 of record NW_022045895.1, read on the forward strand.
TGGGCTGACATCCGCTACGATTCGATTGGCGGCTCAGTCGCTCGACGCAAATGCCACGGCAAGCGAAAATGTTACGCACCTGATGACGGCCACAGCAGCAGCAGCAGCAGCTGCACCACCAACGCCACCACCAGCACCACCATCGCCACAGCGCGCAAAACAAATGAGCCATCATCAGCATTTGGTTTCTATTGGCAGTCTGGCAACGCTCAGCGCTCTGCAAACTCCAACTGGCATTCGCCGCAACACTAATGCGTCGCAGCGGACAGCCGTTGCCGGCGAGCGGAGCCCGCAGTGGCTCGAGCCTCGGCAGAAGCGCAAGCACTACCGTCGCCTACACAAGCACCGCTACAAGCAGCATCAGCATCGCGCCAGGTGAGTGGGCAGCCATCTCATTAATGAGGACTTGACAAATTCATTTGTTAGTGCCAAAGGTATTACGTTGCAACAATTTTCAGATTTATCAGGTTGATTTGTCAGTGCATGGGTAGTAACAGGAGTAGGACATCTAGGCATCTAGTATGACATTATGACAGTCAAATATTATCGATGATTGTAATCAGGAGTGTACTTTAATGAAGTCAAGTAATATCTAGTGAATATTTAGATATTGAGTACAGGCTAGACAAGTTTTTGATGGTGTACTTCAGGCAAAGAAAGAAAAACGAGGTACTACGTATTTGTTAGAGCTCTACTTATCAGATATAGTAAATTTCATACTTGTCAAATAATTCTAGTGAAAAGTTACTCATTTAAGAGTAAGTACTTTAGAGTAGCAGAGTTGCCACCTTTGCTTAAAGCTAAAACAATATGAAATATTAGTGAATTTTATTATTTATTTATTTATTTTTTTTCCTTAACTGAGGCAACTAGGGCCTTTGGCTTAATCACTTATTAATTTAATATTATATGATAGACACAAATAAAACATGAACATTTGTTCTATGAATGAATCAACTGTAAAGAAAGTTGACTTAATAAAAGAGCTCAAAATGATTTAATATAAAATATTAGAAAATTTCAATGTGGTTGAGCCTTAACCATACCACTGTCTCATAAGGTTTACCACAATTCTTATCAATATCTACACCGATAAATTGGATTATTAAAGCGTAGACTTCAAATATGATTTTACTAAAAGAGATATGCACAGCTTACATCAATTTTGATATTTCCCATCAATGCTTAGGCCTCGTTAAGAGCGTGTCGAACGTTGGGCAGCGCTGGCTCCCATCAACTGCAGGCCTCACAGCTGGCAACAGGAAGTGCCTGGGCGCTTTGCTCAGTTAGCGGTTGGCTCTGGCAGTTTGACAGGCGCGTTATGCAAACACGCTGCCAGCTGCTACTCGAAAGGTAGACAGGCAGCCAGCCAGCCAGGCAGCCAGCCGCTGGTAACCTGTCCAGGCACGCATTACGCATACGCCGCTTTGGCCTGACAGGCCGGCAAATTCAATCTGCGCCCATAAAAGTGTGCTACGCTTTGCGACGCGGCAAATGGATTTTTCTGTGAAGTTAAATTTAGAATCGGACCAATTTTCAATAGCAAATCGCAGCGAAGACAAGAAATTGCCAACAATAAAGCAAACAGCAAACAGACAAACAAACCAATAAAATGCCACGCAAAATATTTGTAAAGCAATAAACAAAGTCAACAAATACATCAATAAAATAAAAAAAAAAAATGTAAAAAAAATAAATAAATAAATAAATAAATGCGCGTAACTTGGACCACACACGAGTTGAGGAATTTCCATTTCGATTTCGTTATTCGATTTATATTTGTTCGTATATATACACACGTGTCTGTGTGTGTGTGTGTGTGCGTGTAGATATATTTATTCATGCCATCAAGATGGATAGTGTTGTATTGTGTGTGCATTGAGTTGGGCTAAGCTAATGCCAGACTTATTGATTTGCGTAGAGAAATTGTTTTTTATGCCCGTTCGGCGTGCGAAAGTGAGGTTTCTTTGTTTGTTTGTGCTTTAGTCGGGGCTAAGGTTAAAGACTTATCATTGTTTGGAATTCGCCCATATAGAGCTGATTGAATTTTGTAATAATAGAGACTGAGGGGGAGTGTGGGGCGAGTGTAAATTTAGTTTTATATACCTACATATGTATGTTAATGTATAGATGAAACATAACTTCTTTCAAATCAGAGAACAATAGATAGAGACAGATATAGCTATAATAATGTCCAGATCAAAGCTAGAAATTTACTGACTAAGTAAAATCCTGCTCCAACAATCGGATGAGATGATATATCTAAAGCTAAAGTCAAACAGTTTGTCAGAGTTTTTACTGAACACCTGTTCTATAGATCAAGCATAGATATTCCATATACTATATAGAAATATATCTATTAAACGATAATAATTTAACCTTCCTTAACAATAAATTGTGAACATTTTATACATTCAAATGACTTTAAGCGAGTATCACGTAGTCGTGCACTTTATTCATTATTCTCTACACTCCTTCACATATCAACTAATACACCTGTGCTACGCCCACGCCACGCCTACAATTCAGATATAAACGTGGCATGCAGGAGCAACAAAAACGGATTGACCACGTGATTGAGGCAACTGCTGGAGCTGACGCCAATATCGATGGTGATGGTGATGACAATGATGATGATGATGATGTTGTCGACAATAATGATGATGGCATTAAACGCTTTATGGGGCAGCGCGACAACAATGATAACAACCGTCGGCGTTTACCCCTGAGCAGGCGCCAGGTACGTGCTGAAGTGCTCAAATTGACGCCGTTTGATGGGGCTTCCAGTGCGAATGCCACGCAACAGCAGCAGCAACAGCAGGAGAAGCAGCAGGAGCAGGAGCAGGAGATGACACATGAACCAATAGAAACTGAAATATTTGGCGTAACTGATAATTCGGAGAGTTCATTGGATTACACGCATGTTTTCTACACGATTTTCATGCAAATCGACGACTCTGTGCTCGTTTTTCTCATTGTCATGCTAATCTGTGGCATCGTCTATGCATGTGAGTTCTCACTCGAGTGTTTGCCACAAATTGTTCTCAATTGTACTATATTAATTGTTGCTCTCTCACTTTCTCGGTGTCTTGACTTTCTTCCATTTCATTTAGTTCTGCTCTGCATACTGTCAAAGCCGGCGATGAATGAAATATTTCTGGTGCTTGTCTCCTATGTCATATTGGGCACGTTTCTGGCCATTGAAGTTGCCGTCAGCTATGTGCTTCAGCCAAGGTTTGTAACGAGAGGCTTGAGTGAGCCCGCAGCTGCTGCCAGGCAGCCCAAGAATTAATCATCGGCCATCATCAGCTGCGACACGCTAATTGCGTTTCACAGCTCCACCCAAAAGTTAAATGAGAACAAAGCCAAACATCAGCAGCAGCAGCAGGAGCAGTAAATACATTAGGCAAACAATAAGCTGAAACAAAAATACACTGAGAGAGCTGTGGGTACATGATAGATTGTTGCTATATCTATGAGATATTTGAGCAAGTGATGGAAGTATTACAAGCAATTAGAATATATTAGTTGAACTTGAAGGAACATTTAATGAGTGTTAAGTAGTTGAGTCTACTTAAAAATGTCGACTCGGCAAAGTGTATAGAAAATGCGAATACTTGAGATTGGGGGTGAAGACTGAAACTATGATTGATTAGATTTACTATTATTAATATCAATAGGCGAACGAATCTATATCAAGAGCAGAAATGCCTTCCTATAGTTGATTGATTTAATATAGGCTATGTTAGTAGATCGCTCAATAATATTCCGCAATCCTTTCAAAGGCTTCAGTAGATGGCTGCCCATAAGATCTTCATACTTCTACATGACCAAACTTCTTTGAGATCTGCTCTCAAACCTTTAGCATTTCAATAAACTAGGCTTTAAATAGACTAAACTCTTTATCAAATACTCTAAAGTATTCATTACTTCCTAGAATTCACGTTGGAGCCTGATGATGCCCGTTAAATGTTGTCTGCTTTGATCTCTAACTTTTAGCTAATTTTAGCTGCTGTTTAATTTGGTTAAGCTAGAACAAGCTGAGCAAGCTTGAAGGGAAAAACAGCTAAAGAGCCAAGCTGATGAAGAAAACCTCATCATACCCTTGCCATGGCTATGCTACAGGCAACTCTGCCTTTTGGCCACGTTCGAGCAGCTTTAAGCCAGCCATGCAAACAGCTAGGCAGTTAGCAGTCTTAGCGCAGCCACTCAAATACCCTGTCCAGGGCACTGGCAGCAGAGTTGTTTGCTTTGGCTTTTATCGTAATTAAAACCTCCTCCACTGAAATCTCTTGCAGCAAATCGTTCAATGGCAGCGCCTGTTGCATTGTGCTCATCTACATGACATACACGATGCTGCCGCTGCGGTTGCGTGAGTCGCTCATCGGTGGCATGCTGCTGAGTGGCACGCATCTATACACCTGTCTGCGTACACAATACGCACTGGATAAGCAGGAGCAGCAGCAGCAGCAGGAGCAGCAGCAGTTGGAGCTTGCGCTGGAGCTGGAGCTGGAGCAGCAGGCGCCAATGAAGACGCATCTGTCCTGGCAGGAGGTAAATCGCGGCAGCATAGCTGTTGCAACTGTTTGTGGCTGCCACAAATCAAATGGCCAGGCATATCCATCAACAGCACTGCGTTGACAAAAGCCTCAAAAGCATGTAGGCGGGGTCGTCTGTCTGCCTGTCTGCATGTGTGTGTGTGTGTGTGTGTGGGCGTGACAATGGAGTGAAAAGCGTTGTTAAAGCGAGCGCTTTAATGGCCTGAAAAGTCAGGCGTGCGTAGCTATGGCAGCGCACGTGACAATAAATTCGCATAAAATGCACGCACCATTTATAACACACACAGACACAGCACACAGGCATGCACAGAGTGTGAGAGAGACAAAGAGAGTGAAAGTACAGGTGAAAAAAACACAAATAAATGAAATTAAATTGCCGCAAAATTGAATAAAATTGCGTAGCTCGATCTCTCTCTGTCACTCAGTCTCGCTTTCTCTCTCTCTCTCTCTCTCTCTCTCTCTGACTCTCTGTCTTGCCTATGTGTGTGTGCGTTGTTCCATAACTGGACTTTTATTGTGCTTGTTCATTGGCAATGAAATGGATACTAATGCGTTTACTGCCATTACATATTATACTTACTCTCTCTTTCACTCCCCCGCTATCTCTCTCTGCCCCTCTCACTTCCTATTGCAGCTGCTGTGCACCTGCATTGCCCTGTTGCTGGCCAATCTTACAGGTATTTACACCCACTGGCCCAAGGAAAAGGCGCAGCGCAAGGCGTTCATTGAGACGCGCCAGTGCATCGAGGCGCGTTTGCGTACGCAGCGCGAGAATCAACAGCAGGTGAGTTCCACTCCAAGCACCTGCCCAAAAATAGCACTGTCAAAGTGCTAGCCAACCTACGTACATATATAAACGTGACGAATATGTCAGCGTGTGAGCATTGGGGCGTGGCCAGGACTTGTTGCCTGATTGCTTCGCCCAGCTGCCTTTTGCTGATCTAAGCAGCAGCAGCAGCATTTGGCATAACCTTTTGACTGTTTAACCCCAACCACTCTCTCCCACTCTCTCTCTCTCTCTCTCTCTCTCTCCCTATCGCTGCAGGAGCGTTTGCTGCTGTCGGTGCTGCCGCGACATGTTGCCATGGAGATGAAGGACGATATTGCGGGCCAGCCACGTGACACACAATTTCATAAGATTTACATACAGCGCCATGAGAATGTCAGGTGGGTGTGTGTGCGTGTGTGTAGCTAGTGCGTATCTGTGTATGTGTTTGTGTGCGTGTGTGTATTGCGAGTGTCTCTTGTGCTACGTGTATAAATTTATTTGCATGCAAAGTCAATAAATATGCTTTAAGACGTGTGTGTGTGGGTGAGTGTGTGTGCATGTGTAGGTGTGCGAATTTGTGCATAACCCTACACATTGAATTTGTATGCACAGTAAACCCTAGCTAAAAGGTCAGTGAACTGTTGACCTAGCCAAGTAAGTTTATAAAACTAAACAAAGAAGTCTGAAAAGAAATATGGAAGTATTTGGATATTAAATAAAATATTTAGTTGAGCAAAATTGGTTTATATTATAATATTCTTTTGCTTATTCAAAATCATATTCCTTTTGTAAAAAAAAAAAAAATATTTTATAATTTGCTATCAATAAATTCGTAACCAGCTATACGCTCTATCAGGTCCTCACTGTACAGTGTACAGTGTGCAGTGTACACATATCAAGTAACAACTGCACATTACCAACCGTCGCACACACAATTACACATGCACACGCGCGCGCGCACACACACACAGTTACACTCGGCATACTTGAGGGCGCACCTGTTTGCTTTTATTTTGCCACCCCGCCGCAGTCGCATTTGTTGTATTAAATTACGCGCTGAGCCGGCTAAGCAGCTTGACAAGAAGTTGGCGAAAGGATTTGCCAAACAAATTTGCCGAGAAAGTCGAACTTTAAGGTGCCTTAAATGGAAACTAGTTGGAATATACTAAAGAGTTCCTCAGGCGCAACACACACACATACACCCACACAACAGCAAAAAACTTAGCATGACTCCAGCAACAACAAGAGCTGTAATATTTGCAGTTTATATGAACTCTCTTTTATTCTCTTTGGTATTTCTCTTTTTCTTCTTCTAGCATCCTGTTTGCCGACATTTGCGGTTTCACCAGCCTGTCGGATCAGTGCACTGCCGAGGAGTTGGTGCGCCTGCTGAACGAGCTATTTGCACGGTGAGTCCTTAAAAAGTCCACAGCCCAAGTCCATTGCCGGTTCGTAGGCATACTTAATGACATGGCCAACCTGTCTGTGTATGTAGGAAGTTTTGTGTTTTTTTCTCTCTCTCTCTCTCTCTCTCTCTCTCTATCTATCTATCCTGCTGTTGCCTTTGGCCTGGGGCCATGTCAAACAGTGTAACAAATGGTGATACAGAGGCACAAATTAATTGCACATTCGAGTGCCTAGCCAGCAGCACCAGCAGCAGCAACAGCAGGATACCAAATTTTGCCATCGTTGTTTGTTAGGCACTTTATTGATTCGTATCGTATGATAGGGCAATTCAATTTGTGCAGACACTAGCCGTAGCCAAATTGAGTAGCTGCGAGAAAAAGTGTTATTTAATACCAAAGAAAATACCGATAAATCAGTTGCATTGCCACTTGAGCTAAACTGCACTTGATGCTTGGTTAGTCAGCAACAGGCTCTAACAGCAATTTATTAACACTTTAATGCACAAAGGTATAGTAAATTTTATTACTACACTAATTATAAGTTTTCAACAGCAAGGAAACTTGTAGCTCCTGGGTAAACTTTTTAATTGCATAATTTAAAGGTGCAGCGCTGAGAAGTGCCTGGCTGTTTAGTATTTTAATTAGTAAACTTGAGTTATTTATGTCCTTGGCGTAAATTGGTCACACTGACGCGGATCATTGGCTGCGCACTAAGTTTAAACTTTAAACTGAGTTCATAATTGATTTAAAGCATCATTTAATGTACCTTTTTAGTTTTTATCAACTTCTCTATAACTTCGACTCTTGTTGCATTTGTTTTGCAGCTTTGACCGCTTGGCTGCAGAGCATCATTGCCTGCGCATAAAGCTGCTGGGCGATTGCTATTACTGCGTCTCCGGTTTGCCAGAGCCGAGGCCGGATCATGCCCACTGCGCTGTTGAGATGGGACTTGATATGATAGACGCCATTGCGTGAGTATAACAGCAAAGCGTATTGTGCGTGTGTGTGTGTGTGTTTGTGTTGTCGTGTTGCAATTGCAAATACCTTTTTGTGTATTCTCTCTCTCTCTCCCATTTGCTTCATCGCTACGCTTGACAGTCTGGTGCGCGAGGTAATGGCCGTGAATGTGAACATGCGTGTGGGCATCCACACGGGACGTGTGCATTGCGGCGTTTTGGGCCTGGTCAAATGGCAATTTGATGTTTGGTCGAACGATGTGACTTTGGCCAATCATATGGAGAGCGGCGGCATACCCGGGTAAGCAAAACAAATAAGCTAAGCTCTGCTAATCGACTGGAAAATCTGCTGAATAATTGTTGCTTTAAACTTGTAGCTAAATCTTTACACACACACACATATGCATAGCTGACCCTCCACTTCCTAAGGTCTATGGAATATACATTAATAACCTTATGCTTGATCTTCATATCGATGTAAGATATCTGATTGTCTGCAGCTGATGGTCAGCATCATCTCCCTTTGCTCCATGGGCACACACAACTACCACATAATCAACTAATTCACACTCTGTTCCCATATATGGATACACATATATAGGCTGTTAATTACTTAGTGGACATTGGCCGTCTGGCCACTTCAAAGCTGAGCCCATTTGCTCAGCTTTCTGCCCTTTGAATCGTTGGCAGCACATTAAATCCATGTCTTGGCTTTTGTCTTTTGGCCCAAACACACATTTCGTTTGATTATTTTCTTTGTGCCAAGTCAAGGAGTGAAATCCCTTGGCTTGGTCACTGCTAGCTGCTTGTTGTTCAATGGTTTTTGTGGCCGTTGTGTGCTCCACTTTACGACAGCTGAGAATTATGTTTTTGACCCGCTTTGATATGTTTGCGCGCCGACAAGTATGCAATGAAAAGCAGTTCGAGTCCTTATCGTGTGGCTATACGCCCACAATCCATCCATCCGTCCGTCCATTGCCTTGGCCAAAACCAAGTCTTAGCTGCAAGCAGCCAGCAACCAGCTAACCGCAAAAGCCGCTGACAAGTTTGTCTCATTTCCGTTTTGACAGGCCTCTGCGCACTCTATTTCCCTCTCTCTCTTTCTCTCTCTCTCCCTCTCTCTCTCTCCCGCTCAACGTTCGAGCTGTATGCGAGTGTCGTGCAATTAAAGCCAACTTTTTGGCCACAGACTTTTTGCAACTCGTCAGCTTTAAACAGGAGCGGAGTTGACTTTAAAGCGGGACTATTTGTTTAGTATATAATTGAGCTTAATTTGAGTCGCATTTCTGATTGCTTTTTTAGGCAAATTTCGGGATATAATTGACCTTAACTTGAGTCGCATTTCTGATTGATTTTTTAGGCAAGTATTTAAATTCATTTTGACCATTTCAGGTTAACTTTAAACAGGAGCGGAGCTGACCTTAAAGATCGAATTGTAATTCTTAACTGACTTCAATTCAAACAGAAGTAGCCTTAAAATGTTTTCCTTTATTGATCACAATGTTAGCTATAGTTCGAATTTCTACCAATTTAAGTGTTGATTGCGCTCCTGTTCATCACTTTGTATCAACTTATCAGAAAGCTTTGACGTAATTTAAATGTTTGCCACTTTATATGCTTCTTTGCACTTCCGTAAGCTTTCAATCAGACGCCCCTTCTGCCAGCTGAATCCGCTCCTGTTTTGTAAGCAACCTTTCGACTCTCAACACTTGGCCAAGTGTCGCTGTTGCTGAAGCGATTGCAATGTGTGGCTGTAATGGCTGTAATGGCTGTAATAGCTGTAATTTTTGTTGTACTCGCATCGTATCGTACTTTCTACAAATTTGCATACTCAGCCGCAATGTGTATGTTATGTGTGTGTGTGTGTGTGTGTGTGTGTGTGTGTGTGCCTTGTGGGTCTGTTGTGTGGCTTGTGTGGGTGCCAAGTTATTGGCAAGTCAAGTGACTCGAACTTCGCCCTCACACGTGCGAGCCAATCGTCGAATCGATTATGCAGTAGTTGCATGCCACGCCCGCTTCGCCCAGGCACGTTAACTGGCCAACACTTAATGCTTTTGTTGTAGCTGCTGTTGCTGCTGTTGATTCAGTTGCTTCACTTTCAACAACACTTGAGCAATTTGTTGCGGCACGACTTTGCCTTGAATGTGGGTCAGCTGCGGCAGTGGCAGCGGCAGCGGCAGCGGCAGCGGCAGTTCATTTGTTAGTCCTGTCTTGAGCGAAATTAAAAGCAAATAGCTGCAGTTGGCCGCGGGGCGGGCTCTATGCGAATTCCCTTAGCCCTGATAAGCGGCGAAGCAGAAGCAGAAGGAGAAGGCGAAAGCGGAGCCGGAGCAGAAGGAGAAGGAGAAGCAGCTGCGGTCATCCATAACAATGCGCCATGTAATTATCAATAGAGTCAACAACGTGGCTGCAGTTGGCTTCTATTGTTGCCGCGATGCTTCTTTATTTTATGTGCAGCTAGTTGAGCTCGCGGCGTACATGCAACGTGCCCACATGCCACATGCCACATGCCGCAGGCACTGCATAACGATAATATAATAAAGCAGCGCAGCTCCCAGTTGAGAGAGCGCCCCACTGCGGCAGCTATAAAAATACATTAAAAAGTATTTACTGAACAGCATCCGCGTTGGCTGGAGTCGGGGAGTCGAGGAGGCGTGGAGGCGTGGCAACTGCAGCATGTAATGCCACATGCCACGTAATGGCTGCGACAGACCCAATCGCTGTGGTTATGGCAACCGAAAAACAGAGCCACATGTTGACAATGTTGGCTTGACTCCTTGCCTCCTTGCCTCGCAAATCTCTCTCTCTCTCTCCCTCTCTTTCTCTTTATATATATATATATATCTTTCCTTTTAGTCGCGTTCACATCACCAAGGAAACTCTCAAGTGTTTGGATGGCGATTACGAGGTGGAGGAGGGCAAAGGCGCTGAGAGGAACTCGTATCTCAAGGATCATCAGATAGAAACATATCTCATAGTGCCAGGCGATATCTACAGACCGGTAAGTGTTACACACCCTGTACTTAGCTCCATAACTCTCAACTCTGCAATAATATTGTACACTCTCCTTCACTGCTGCAGCACAAGAAATCGCGCAATCGCCTGCAGGTGAATGGCAACATATCCAAGGAGCTGCGCATGATGGGCCACGGCACCGCACAGAAGCACACATCCAAGTAAGTTGCGGGCTATGGAGGAAAAAGTTCTGAGTGGACTTTAATAGAATTGTGGAAAGCAAGCGAAGAGCAGTGAAGAAAAAAGCTGATAGAAAGAGAGAGCGTGAACTGTGGCAGGTGCTGGGCATAGAGCTTAGGGCAGCTTTGGCTAAGCAGGTGATAATAGACTTTGATAAAGGATTGTGCCGACAGAGCGTGAAGTCTTCGTTAAAGACTCTGGACTGGAGTTAGATAAATGTGTAATCAGAGGATATTTCTTCAATTCAAAGATTTGTTTAACCTAAAGTCCCTTTGCCTACACGCATTCAATAGAGAATAAGTTCTTATATTCTGCCCGTCTCATCACCATCTCACTGCATCCACTTCTCCCACAGATTTGGCTTTGGCGACAGCTCCGAGAGTCACAAGGATCCCGAGGATGAGGTCAACGAGTATTTGATGCGTGCCATCGATGCGCGCAGCATCGATCACCTGCGCGCCGAGCATTGCCAGTCGCTGTTGCTGTGCTTCAAGAGCGACACCTTGGAGCGCAAGGTAAGTGCACCACATTCGGGTACAAGCGACGCCTTAGCCCTAATGCCTTGCGCCACGCAACTCTAGTATTCCAGCGAACCGGATCGCATGCTCTGCGTCTACTTCTATTGCAGTCTGTTGGTGCTGCTGGGCACCACGCTGATGCGCTTTGTGGTTTTCGACACGTGAGTGGTTTATGATGATGAACTTAATTGTTTATAAATGCTCTATATTCTGCCCTTACACCACTCCTCTAGCTCGCCGCGGTCCTTCCTGCTCTCCATGTTGGCTTTGCTGTTGCTGCTCGTGCTGGTCTTCTTCGTGGCCTGTCACAACATCAACCTGAAGGTTAATATACAAGTGGACTAGGACTATACTTTTTATGGCTAATCCCATCTTTGTTTTATATTTATTTCATATTTACATTTTACTTTCGGTGCGTCCTGCAGCTGCCCCCGTATATGAAACACTTCTCGCAGAGCATTCACAGTAATCGCACCCTGTCGCAGTCCTTTGCCTTTGGCACCGTTTCGCTGATTGTTTGGACCACCTTGCTGGCCATGGTAAGTAGCGCATTGAAGCACTTAAGTTCTGCTCTTTACTTGTAATAACATAAACAATGACCAAATCCCTCAAATTTCCAATTTGGGTTTGTTTTCTTGTCTTTTTATGCATAATTTGTGCGCGCTACAAATTGCGTGCAGATCTATATGAATTGTTGTTCTCTTTGTTGTTGCTATCTCTCTCTCCCTCTCTCACTCTCTTTGGACATTTAAGTGAACTTTAAAATAATAAAAATGAAATTTAGGTTTTTTTTGTAGCAGCTCCAAATACAAATTCTGAGGGCCTTTGCACTGTGAGCTCCCCAAACAGCTTTCACTGTTGTGTTGTTGTTGTTCTTGTATTTGTTGTTGTTGTTGTTGGGACGCGACAAAACAAAAGTTTTTCCATTAAAGTTGTGCAGACAACACGACAAGCAACAATGGGCAGAGGGGCATGGCCGGGTGTAGGTTAACAAAAAATGCGAGCCACGTTTCATACATGAGGTCGGAGATCTGTATGTGTGTGTGTGTGTGCGTGCGCTCATTTATGTGCTACCTGCCAGATGGCCCCCAGGCGGAGCAACTCCAGCTTGTGTCTGGGCTCAAAGCCAGCCGCCAGCGTTTTGACATTTAGTTGTCAACTTGTGTCGCATTCGCTCTCTCACTCACTCACTCTCTCCCCCGCTCTCCCTCTCCCGTTCTCTGTCTCTTTGCTGGCCACGTTTAATGGCACTTTGGAGCCGCATTCGCTATTCATTTAGCCACGTTTTTATTTTTATGGCCATTGGCTGAGAGTGCGTGTTAGGCGCCTCGTTAAACTGAAGCAGCACTCGTTATGACATTTTCAGCTGCTCCCATTGCTAATTAGCGTTATTTTTGTTATTATTGTTGTTGTTGTTGTAGTTGCAGGAATCAATGCGTCAATTGACGGTGCTGCGTTGGCAATGGATCCTTTTGCACACGAACACCAGCAGCAGCAGCATCGACAGCAACCCGGTGGAGGAATCTGAGCTGGAGCCGGTGCTGGAGCCGGGGCAGGAGCTGTCGCTCTCAACGGCAGACTGTGATTTCTATTTTGCGTATAATGTAAGTAGCAAATACCCTGTAAATGGGGCGTTAATTGGGTTGTGTGAGTGGAGGTGCAGGAGGGCATTAGCTAATTGGCCAGATATGTGGGTAAATGTAGTTGTTGAAAGGGAAAGTAAATTGCTGGTGTCCAGGGTAAACAGTGGACATGCTAGGCTAATAGAACGGGAGGTAGGCAAGGGACCTGCTTCAACTGTAGAGTAGAGTATAATATACACATGTAATGGATAATATATGTAGTAGAGTATAATATATGTTGTGGATTAACCAAACAAGTCAGCTAAACGAGGGGCAAGTCTAGGATCATGTGATATACAACTATGACTACTATAGATAGATAAATAAATCAATGTAGAGTGAGTTTCCTTATCCTCTGTATACTAACATTAATCATAAAATATATATGTTTAAGGGAAGTAAGGGATTAGTAGAATAATAATAATAATATAATATATAATATAATATTTTTCCTAAAATTTATATGTTTAAGGGAAGATTGGAATAATAATAATAATATAATATAATATAACATATAATATAATATTTTTCCTAAAATATATATGTTTAGTGCAGGTAAGGGAAGAGTGGGATATAGTAGATATGTATTATAGATCGAGAGAAATATTTTCTTGTTATATCAGAAGGCAGAACCCAAGAAGAAGAAGAAATATATGCAGAGATTGCAGCTGTATTCCCATATCTTAAGAAACGTCTCAGCATTTGCTTTGCCTACCCCTTCACACCCCACATATGTACATACATATATGTATATGCATATACGGAGTTTAACTTACTTTTGTGTCAACTTCTCTTTGACAGACATTCCTGCTGCTGACGCTGCTCTCGATGATGTGCTGCGCCACGTACCAAGTGCTGCGCATAGTGCTGAAGCTTCTCCTGCTGCTGCTGGCCGCTGGCAGCTACATGGCGTGCTCCTCGTATTTATATGTGAGCAGCAGGCAAATCAGCGCTCAGTTGGCGTAAGTACGGCCCTCTCTCTCTCTCTCTCTATCCCGTGTTTTTTCTCTTGCTGCGAAACGAATTATGCTGTAATGTAATTTAGTGCAGTTTCCTCTTGGCTTTGCTGGAATGCTGCAAGTGCATTTGCAGCAGCCGCAAACTGCATTAAAATTGTATTTAGCACTTGGCTTCATTTATCAGGGCATCCGAATGCCAGCTGGCACTTGGCATTTTCAACTGCATTAACAACACTATTTTCCCCATTTCCCTTTCTCGTCGGCTGCGCCTTGGCATTTCACTTTAATGGACTGGAATAACTTGGTCTACTGCTGCTGCCGTCCTCTGTCTTGCATCTTTCGTCTCTCGTCTCTCTCGTTGTTTGACTGCACAGCAACGAGGAAGCCCTGCTGCGCTACATAATTGACTCAATCTTCCTATTTGCATTCATGCTCGCCCTGATCTTCCACAGCCATCAAACGGAGGCCACCTATCGCTTGGACTTTATCTGGAAACTTCAGGCAACGGGTGAGTGATACGCTGATAAAATAGAGCTCTTTAGATGGAGATCTTTTCGGAATTAAAGGAGTTAACGGAGTGATAAAGTGAATCAAAGAATTTGTAATCTTTGAAGAATAACCCCATTTATTCCCTGTTATCAGCTGTAAAAGCTTTACCTTCAAATATTCTCGAAATTTTATTTCACTCTTAAATATAAATTTCGAGCTTACGCAATTGCCTTATAATTCCTTAGAGCTCGGGCTGCTTGTTTATAAATTTTTGTTTGCAACTAATTAGCAAATGCGAGTGCCGACCTATATATACATATATCAAATATGACTGACTGACGACATTCTGTCTATCTGACAGCAGCAACAACAACAACAGCAACAGCAAGAGCTCTGTCCCTGGCCCTTAGAACGATTCTCGATGAGATTCGCTGATGCCAATGCTGTGCTGCTCATCTTTTGCGTTTCCATTTGCTCGGTTGTTCAACAAGCTTTTCATTAGTATTAGTGCACACACACACACACAGACACACACATATACAAGCACCCACACACGCAGTCTAATACACTTGAACAATCACACTCGTGTTTGCCTGACGCCGGAGCTTATGCAGCGCTTTTTTACGCTTCTCATTTTGTTGCCTTGTCTGTTGAATATATATGAAATAAATTGGAGTATATTGGGATTTGCCCTTTGATAAGTGTTATATGTGTATATATACCCATGTGAGTGACGATATTCCAGTGTATTGATCGCTTCATAGGCTGGGAGTGGAAGAGCTAGGGATAAGTTATTTTGGAATGATCTTTTCTACCTCTATCTAAGCAGGCCAAAGAAATATCATATTAGAGTGATGTAAATGGAAAAAGGCAATGAATAAATATATATTTATAAAGGGTGTAGTAAGTAGATTAACTCTATACTTCCATCTGTGCATCAGGTTGCTCTATATGGTCTCAGTCTCAGCCTTCTCTTCAATATAAACTAATCGACTAGTATAGCTAATTAGCATTCCATAGCAGGGTATACGGCAGTCGTGCTCAGCCGTCGGCTCCGAGAATTTATTTGTTTTTCTCATCTCTTGGCTGTTCGCTTTCCGCTTCGGTTAACTGATAAACTGATATTTCAATTTCACGCTCCTGTTTTTTTTTTTGCTGCTCTTCTCTGGTTCCCTTTTTGCTTCGTTCTTATTTGTGCTTTATACGTCTCTTGTTTGTTTGTTTCTTTGTTCATCTGTGGAGCGCAGAGGAGAAGGAGGACATGGAGCATTTGCAGGCTTATAATCGGAAACTGCTCGAAAATATTTTGCCCGTGCATGTCGCCGAGCATTTTCTGAGCCGCGAGAAGCACCTCGATGTGAGTATTAAAACATTTGATATATGTATGTATGTTGTATATGTGTTACTGTAAATATTACTGTATTATATGTAAGCTATATGTATGTCTGTGTGTGCATGTGTGTGTGTGTGTGTGTGTTTGGTTGCTGGCAATTTGCGACGTATTTAAAAAGCTTGAAAACTTTTGTGCCTAGTAACAAGGGCAACTGCAGAGCCAGAGTCGCGCAGCGCTGGAAGGTGGACGTTTGTTAAGCATGCCAGCAGCCAACTGAGCTCCAGTCTCCCTGCTTATCAGCGCCGTCTCCTGCTCGCAGCTGCCACCTATGCCCGCTGGCCGCATCGTTATATGTACATACATGTATGTATGTATATAATATATAAATGCTGCGGCTTGCAACGCTTCAATGCGTAACGGGCACCCGCATCAGTGTGCGGGGGCGTGGCATGGCGGGGGCGGGCATTGGACCTACTTGCCACATTAAGTGTGCAATCAACAACTTTTAACCAAATCACAGCCACACATTTTGGAACCGCCGACATGTGGTCTTCAGCGCTCTGCCTCTGTGTGTGCGTGTGTGTGTGTGTGTGTGTGTGTGTGTGTGTGTGTGTGTGTGT
>NW_022045895.1:237573-260235 GCF_001654015.2 Drosophila navojoa
ACGACAGCAACGTAAGTTGCCGGCGCGCCCTAATGAATGAACAGATAATAAGCTCACAAAGGGGTTATTGATAAACCCCGTATGGCTTCAACAACTATAAAAAAAAAAAATAAAAAAAAAGTTTTTCACAATTTTGCTCTGTTGAACATATTCGGCTTTGTAAACTTGTTGAACGCATCCACCAAAACGGCATTTAAATAGAATTTTTTGGGTCCACCCCAACATATAAGTGTATTGAAAACCAATCTGCTGAATGTAGCCACGAAATGTGAATTTTTAGCTTTGATAATTGTGCACTTTTTGGGTCCACCCTAAAAACAACGTTTTGGCATCTCACTAAATTTTGTACATATGCCCGAAAGTATGCTACGATAATTAGTGTACGCCGAATGTTTTCGGCTGCCGCACAAAAGTATGCTACACTACAAGCATTCCAATTATTAATAATTACAGCCGCCCAGAAGTATGCTACATAATTTAACAGCTCGAAATTGTCATTGAGCTCACGAAAGTATGCTATGTAATTAATTCAACCAATAAATGCAAACACGGTCAATCGAGTAATTCAATGTTTGCCAGGTTTATAAGCTAACCGGCAATTATATGTTTATTTATTTAATTTTTCTAAAAACTATATTACAAAAATATATCAATTTTATTTTCCAAAATGTGGGAGGTATGTTAACTGTTGTCGGGCAACTGGCTAATGTCCTTACGCCTTTTTGATGATGCTACTGGAAGTATAAGAACAGATGAATTTATTAATTTAATGCTAGACTTCAAAAAGTGTTAAGTATTAAATTCTTCTGCCGGTGGTTTAAGACTTTCAATACGCTTTTCTACTACTTTTTTTTCCATGAGTTAACAGCGCAGTCGCAACCGCATTTTAGTCCGGTATGACTTTTAGCAGCATTTCTGTTATGCTAGGCCCACTGTTAACAGAGTCAATGTTTCTGTTAAGAATCAGGTCTGTAATGCTCAAAGCTCATGTTGCTATTCAATAAGTTGCAGTTGCTCGATTCGACTTCTACTGTGTATAAGTATGCATATGTATGTATGTATATGTTCGTGTGGGGTTATGTTATCTCTCATGACTGATTGCTCTTTTTGTTTAAAGAGATCAAATTTAAAGATAAAGAAACGCTAATGGACGCGACACCTCCTATCTTAATAAGCTAAGAATTATAAAGAAACCATATAAGTAATGTAAGTATAGGTATATAGGAAAATAATACCATCTCATCCAGTATTTGTTTGATTAAAGTCATAGTATTAAGTTTCCATCAACACAACCTAGACTAAAAATACTCTAATTTCAGCTGCTGAAGCTTGCAAATTTGAAAAGTCGAATAACAAACTGCGATCCGTTTACCAAACCAAGCATAAACATAGACGTAGATGTATTTATATATTTGTATATTTATATATGTATTTGTATATATAAATATTAATGTTGTTAATAGTATGAGTGCAACGCTGACTGATAAGTCGAGTATAAAGATTATAAGACCCATTCTCTAGCTTCACCTATTCGCATTCGGTTGAGAGCGTTTTAGTAGAGCGGAATGTGTGGAATACTCGAAATTTGTAAACAACGAATGAAATGCAATGTCACGAAATCTATTTAACAAATCAATAAGTGAATTCACATATAAACGGCAACCCGAAGTTTAAAATACCCTGCACTTAAAAGTCTTACCAGCTACACTACTTGGCAGTTACAATAACATCGAAAATCTAGCCGGAAATCTTTGCCACATTATATAATCGTAACGCTGCAAATCAAATTATACAAATATACCTATACTTCATATATATTAAATTGAAACTAAAAAAAAAAACACCTGTAACCGGTTTAGCGTGAAGTGTTTCGCTTATAATCTATATACGATTATAATCTATGTATGTATACCAGCCATTAAATAGTGTCGGATTATACAGCTATTACGGCATTATATGACCGACTGTTACAGCAAAAATCTCAGTTATAGCTTAGCGCTATTGGTGAAATCTCAGGTATTGCCCAGGAAGCAGCTATCGTTATCATAAAGATACTGTTAGCATTTATGGTATCCTAAATTTCTGTGACTTTATCAATGATTTAGCTACTTAGCTTATCGTCCAGACGAAATTGACCCAGCCGGATAACGCGTTAAAAGCAATGAAAAGAAAAGAAAATTATGGCTTAGATAAGCTAAACAATAAAGCTAATACAACAGGGTAAACGTGCGTTAGCCACAATCATTTTACTGGACCAGCTTTGAACAATGTGAATATAAATAGTAAACACTTCACTGTTGTTTAATTAAGATAATTAAATGAAGAGAAAACCCCGATAAGTGCACAACAATAATCTCTGTCTATTGACAATTCAAATTACTAACGGCTCGAA
Organism: Drosophila navojoa; assembly: GCF_001654015.2. The sequence goes on from NW_022045895.1 coordinate 239,966, forward strand.
AAGCTTCTGCAGAGAAGCTTAAGCGAGAAAATTGCAAAAGCTTTTATGCTTGCTGCGTTAAATGGAAGAAACAACAGATTTTCCCTTAGAGCAAACCAACAAAAACGCGCGGCACGCTGCTGAGAGCTGCTCACAAAGCACTAAACTTCGCTTAGCCGAAATGAGCGCCGATGAGGTAAGTCCGCTCGCTCCGTGTTAAGCGAGTTGTTGTTGGGTTTTGCGCGTTTCGTTATTATTGTGTGTTGCTAAATTTACAAGTGAAGTTTACAAGCCAGATGCAAGTCTATACGTAAACAAAAATACAAATAAAAATTTCCGCGTGTGCAGTTATGTGATTGCGTACGCTGAGACCCGCGTCGCGACGCTAGCAAAGAGTCCACTGAGCGTCGTAACATCTGCTACGAAAAAGCTCATTCATACCATACGGGTTGTGTCTGTATTTGTACGTATAATCAATTGAAGCGTATGTATGTGTGTATGTGGCTTTATATTAATAGCGTCATGCTTGATGCGAGGGGCACCTTAAATGTTGTGAAACCAAGAATACTAATTAATTATTATCAATTTCACATTGAAAAAAGAGAACAGATAAATATGTATATTTTGTATATATGTACATATGTATGTACATACATTTATATGCATATTTTCTTGCATGAAATGGTCAAATAATCCTAGTTAAATAATGTAATCTACAAAACATATTATTATATAAAATATAATATAATTCCACTTTACATGTTTACATAGATATACATACATACATATGTATGTATGTATGCGCATATACCAAGCTAATAATTCTTTTATTTGCTTCTCAAATATAATTTAGTCTAGTTACGTTATTTGTATGACAGCCCTTCGACTAATTTCTCAAGTTTAACGAAAAAAGCTCTCGCAAGCGCTCTTTAGCAAAGCGCTGAATCGGATGGCTCGCTCGCGTACACACACACACACACATATACACATGCGCGCGTATACAAACAGCCGTTGCTCTCTGCTAAGCTGCAGTGCTGCACTTAACATAACAGCAGAACACAATAACAGCGAGCGCTCTTATTCAATCTAAAGCTTTTTCCCCCACCTCCCTCTCTTTTAATAATACATTTGCACAACTGTTGCCTATTTTTAGGGCTACGCAGAAAATGCTGGACGCACTAGCATTTCCAGCAGCTCGGGGTCAAGCAGCGTCAGTAATGGCAGCGCCGTTATGCCGCAGCGATGCAGTCTCTGCCATCGGCTGATGAGCATCATCAGAAATATTTCGGTGGAGCCAACCATGTTTCTATATATGTTTGCCTTTATGATCACCTCCGTGGTGGAGCAGAACTTCTTTCTGCAAAAGGCTTGTCGTGTCAATAACAATCTGAGCGACGACATCTGTACAAATATCCATAAGAAAGAGAACGAGGACTATAAGAAACAGGTACTGGACACCACAGCTTCGTTCCATCAGTGGGAGAACATCTCGGCGCATGTTTTTCCCATTATTTTGGCATTATTTCTAGGCTCCTTCTCGGATCGTCGCGGTCGCAAACTGCCCCTGCTGATGGGTCTGGTCGGAAAGTTCATCTATTCCACGATGATTGTGGTCAATGCCAAGATGTCCACCTGGCCGGTGGAGTACATAATCTATACGGCAACGTTGCCGTCAGCCATAACCGGCGCCGATGTAGCCATATTTGCCTCCTGCTTTGCGTATATCTCCGACATAACGACGTTGCAGCAGCGCACCATTAGGGTGACCATATTGGACGCAGTCTATTTGACTGCAATGCCGACTGGCGTGGCCCTCGGCTCATACCTCTTCTACAACGTATTCAATGAGTCGTATGCGGACATGTTCGCAGTGAATGCATCGCTGCTGCTGCTCGCCATCGTCTATACGCTGATAGCCCTTAAGGTGAGTTCCAGCTGCTCGTTGTGAGGCTCCCCTGGCATCCTCTGCTTCTCTCCTCTCCTTCCTCGTGCAGTGGCAAACGACGCCCAATCAGCGGTCGCTGCGAGAATTGGGCTGCTGTGGCTTTTGGGGCGACTACTTTGATCAACAGCATGTCAAGGACTCCATAACGGTGCTCACCAAGCCGCGACATGGCCACAGACGCAGCTTCCTCTACATCCTGCTCATCAGCATGGCGCTCTACACCTTCCAGCGCGACGAGGGCAACTACTTTTATATGTATACGTTTGGCAAGTTCGATTGGCAGGTCAGCTCCTACAGCACCTTTAAGACCTTCAAGTCCGCTGCCTTTGTCATTGCCATGCTTTTGGGCGTGCCGCTGATGAACAAGTTTCTCGGCTGGCGGGATACGGTGAGTGATGCCCGCCTCCTGCTGCCAACAGCCAGCTCAATTGAGTCGCCTTTCAGACCATCATCTTCATCGGCACCTGGGCGCATGCCATTGCCCGTTTGTTCTATTACTTTGCGCCTGGTCCGACGTTGTTGTATGTCGGCGCCGGTGTCTGCAGCCTGGGCCCTGTAGTCGGACCAATGATACGCTCGATGGCGTCCAAAATAGTGCCACAGTCGGAGCGTGGCAAGGTCTTTGCTCTGCTCTCCGTTTGCGACAATGCTGTGCCCTTCATCAGCGGCGTTTGCTACGCCCAGATCTATCGGGCGACGCTCCAATCAAGTCACGGAGACGGCATCTTCCTTCTAACCATAGGCACCCAACTGCTGGTCTTTCTGCTAGTGCTGTAAGTGAAGCCCATCGATCGACTGATTGACTTCTATTTACGCTTTGCTTTCGCAGCTGCATTCACCTTGTGCTGGGCGGCAGCTCACTGGATGTGCCCCAGGTGAAGGAGAACGAGAGCGGACTGATCAGGGATAAGAATGCGGAAAACAATGCGCATCAGGAAACTCAATGAGCTCAACTACGATCTGCGTTTTAAGCTAATAAAAGACAAGCAATTTTCTATTTTCAGCTAATAAAAGACAAGAAATTTTCTATTTTTAAACGGAGCGTAGACTGTTTGGTTTTGGGTACACGTCCATTGCAGCCAGAAGGCAGCTTAGAGAATATTTCGGATCTCAGCTGGAATAGGACTAGCGCACATTGAGGAGCTCAACTACTGAGAGATTAAAGCTAATCAAAGATTAACAACTTACCTGCGGGCTTCTCTTTGCGTTTATTTATTCTTGGAGAGCGTGCGTTGTTTCTCGGCATGCTCCACCACCTTCTCGTCCACAAAGAGTCCTTTGCGCCTGCGGACACTGTCCATATAGAGCTTCGCTCGATTCGCTGAGTCGGCCTTCTCGCCAAAGTGCATCAGTTCCTCCTCGGTTGTGGGCAGCCAGAAGGGATCAATATCAATCACCTGCCAAGAAGTAGAAGAAGCAGACACACAGAGATCTGTTTTGAGTAAGTTTTCCAGGAATTCATTTAGCCACAAAACGGAATCGAAGGCGGGCCACTTGAGCGAGGACAATAGGGTATGTACGACGGCGTCGCTGGGTCTATGCGCCTGCGCCTGCGCCTGCTTTACGTGATATTTTATGACTGTGTGCGAGTGAGTGTATGTCTGCCTGTGTGTGTGTGTGTGTGCGTGCTGGCAATCAGGGAAAGCGTGCATTTTCACATCTTCATTGTTACGCTCGAGTGCCTCGAGTATCCCGTCTGGAAAGACATTCAAATGGCTGTTGCGCATCCTTAATGACTTTTTCAATACCAAGTGGGATAGAAAGGACACAAAGGCGTCCATTGCGTGATAAGGCACGCCAGGATACGCAGAATTTTAGTGAATGGCGTGAAGTATTTGCCAGTGATTGATGATTGCCAACCAGCAACAGCAACCAGCAACAACAACAACCAGCAACCAGCCTGTTTGTGTTTTGTTGTGCACAGCAGGCGGGTGTCGAACCTTGTTGTTCTTGTTCTGTTGCTTCTGCGGAAAGGCTGGCCCCTAACGAAAAGCCAGCTCAATGCCAGGAACTTTGCTTTTCTGAATAGTGAAGAGTGAAGAGTTGCAACAGGATTTGGTTTCAGTTCGTGCGCAAAGAAACTTTTGTTAACTATACCCTACACAGCCAATTGAATGAACGGGGTAGCTTGCCTACAGCCATAGGCATGAACAAGCTCGAAGGTAACTCAGTGCAGTCTCAAGGCCACACATCTAATCCTGATCAGCAAGAGTCAATATGAAGGTAAATCATATGAGAAATATCGAATGGACATTCAAAATCGAGAAGAGTCTCTGACTATAGATGCTCTTTAGGAATACCTTTCACTTTGATGCTCTCTAATTAGAGGCTGTGCCTACATAAGAGAGAAGGTTCTGGATGTGAAGTCATTTTATAGTTGATAGCTAGCAGAGATCCTGAATATTACCCATTTATCCATTTGTTGTTAGCTTTTTATAGAATATGTGCTAGTTGAGCATGCTCGCATTGAAGCACTTTTACTTGTTCTCCTTTAGCAGCATCTGTTCGCACTACGCTAAACTGTGCTCCCAGAGCCCCAAATGTAGATGATTATCGGGCACAACGTTTCGCTTGTTTAACAACAACGAACAAGGCCAAGGCAGGGGCTACGAGAGCAGCTCAGCGGGCGAGAGGGAGCGCACGAGAGAGAGGGAGAGAGAAGATGCGGCTGCAGCAGTAGCCAACATAATCTGCAAAGACGACACGCGGTCCACGCCAAGACACGGGCAATCCCCAGCTACAGCTTAAGCTCACTTTGTTTCTATGCATGTGTGTGTGTGTGTGTGTGTGTGTGCGTTTGTGTGTTTGCTTGCTATCCTTTTGCACATGCTCACAAGAGTCTTCGAGAAGAACAAGCAGCTAGAAGGGAACGCTGCTTTCCCCAACGCACAACGGTTCGTCAAGTCGAACACCACAAAACAATTCAAGCCCGTTGGCAGCTGAAGTGCTCCAAAAGTGCGCAACGCTTGCGTCTGAGCCGGTCCAGACAAATGAGCAGCAATCGGCGGCATACACCGAGAGAAACTAAGCAAATGAGAAGTTGACACGGGAGTTTGTAGAGAATCTGAATAGCTAGAAGTACTCAATTTTATTATTATAAATAAATAATGAGTAGCCCAAGTTCCCTTATAGACATAGTCCTTTGCTCTGATGTGAAATACTGAATGAAATGGAATTCTTAAAGCTCCTGCGAATATAGGAGAATATTAGTAAAGCCGAGAGATTCGAAAGTTTCGCGATCTTAAATTTAATAGGAATAAAGTTTAAAGAGGGAAAACATGCTAAGTCAGATCGTTATATCTAGCTAAAGGTAATGAAGTTCAGCTAGCTGAAGAGTTTTAAACAATAAATTGGGTGTAGTATGAAACCCAAACTCGATTCAGAAGAGGAACTTGATATACTCAATACTTTTTCTTAGGCTTGCAGGCTTAAGTCTTTACTTTATTACATTTCATCAATTGTATTGTTAAGATACTAAAACTGAATGGCATGGATTCAACACTTAGTAATAAGAAAGAAAAATAATAGAGAGGAAAAGGAAGAAAATAAAATAGTTCTTCACGGGACAGAAGAAGAAGAAGAAAATAATACTACAGCTAGCTAGGTCCAGGAACATCCTATCTTTCTCCACATATGCACGCTTCATAGAAGACATGTCATTCCATATTTTTCAGTTCCTTGTACTAGGAACAGTTCGTATTATGATAAAAGAAAATCATGTGTATATAAATGTACATATATCATTTGTGACTTGATACTTCTCTTGAAAGACGAAACACGCGAGAGACGCGTGAGTCGGATACTCTCGACTGATTGTTTGTACAAGCGTACGTACGTGTGTGTGTGTGCTGGTGTGTGTGTTTGTGTGACTGTGTTTACCTGTCCGCATGCAGGTAATTTACGCGGCAGCTACCGAAATACGCGCAGCTCTGAACAGAATTGGGAACGAGGCAGAGCGGCAGAGGAAGGGGCGACAGAGTAAAAAAAAAAATATATATATATATATGAGCAAAGCGCGGCCCGCAGTTGAGATTATTATCGCGCGCCAGAAACAGAGCCAGAGCCAGAGCCAGAAGCAGAGGCAAAAGCAAAGGCCAAGGCAGAGGCAGAGGCAGAGGCAGCGGCAGACCACGAGCAGCAGCAGCAACAGCAATACAAATGGAACGTCCGTTGCGCATGCGCTGCAAAGTCGAGCTCGAGGCTCGAGCCTCGACGAGCGTCATTTTGACAGCGCGCACAATGCAAACCACGTTCCACTTAAGCGCAACAACAACAACAACAGCAACAACAACAACTGCCTAAAGGATTGCCACAGCCACTTGGATAAGCACTTGCCGGCTTGGACCTCAACTTTAAAATATACACACAAACAAAACCACACGCACACATACACACACACACACACACACACACACGTATGCAAATACAGGTGTGCATATGTGTGTGTGCCATATGCAGCGCAGACTTTAGGGCACTGCCACGGCCTCAACCTCAACCTCAACCTCAAGACTCGCAGTCGTCGTCGTCGTCGTCGTCGTTGGGCAAGATATATTCCATATTCCTCGCCTGCTCTGCGCTCCATTGAAGACTTTCCCTTTGGAGCTGGGGCGATAGTCTCGCTAGCTGGAAGCTGGGGGTCTCTCTGCTGTCTCTTGCAGGTACAAAACGAGTTATCAGATTATTTGCTATTTGTCTGGGCCCCTCTGCTCTGCCTCTGCCTCTGCCACTGCCTCTGCCCTGTTCTGACTCTGTTCTTTTGGGTTCGCTGCTCTGTCTCTGCTCTGTTCTGCTCTGTTTTATTTTTCACTTCAAGTAGTTTTCAAGTTATGCAAAGCACAGCAACAACAACAACAACAGCAGCAACAACAATAATAATAATAATAACAATCATATGCGACGCGTTAATGATAAACACTCTAAACAAGAACAACAACAACAACAACAGCAAGCTGAACAAATGAAAGGCACAAGCGTACCCCTACCCTCCCCCCATTCTCCTTCCACCCGGTTTGTGCCTGCCGCTACTCATTTGAAACTCCAATAAGAATCCAAGTAAGACCAGTAGCCAAAGCCGAGCTGAAAGGGAATTTTAGGAGGGGATTTTATTTATTTACTTTTTTCTTTCTTGTAATTTGGAATGAGGCAAAGAAGGCCTTGAGCGGAGCAAAGAGAATCGTGTACTGATTGCGTAATAATGGGTGAAATTATGAGGGAAAAGAATGCTTTCAGAATGTTTTTATATATAGAATATATGGAATCGAGTTAAATAAGGAGGATTATGTGGAAGATCGAGGATGTTTTTATCATTTATATGCATATGCATACATATAACTATTATACAAAGATAAAAGTAATATGCCCTACTTCAGTTATATTTCAATTTTATAGCTGGTCATACTTTGTCAAACAAAATTTATTGCTTAGCGGAGTGTTAGGTATACTCTACTAATGTCATGCTCTGCACAGGGTATTGCAATATCAAATTATAACAGAAATGCGCAAGACAGTAGCAACTGTTGCAGCTGCAATAGCAACAAGGCAAGACTTGCTAAGCTCTCTTATGTGAAAACTGAAAATTAGTTACTGAGCCTGAGGATAAGACAAAGATGGATGCATAGAGAGAGAAACAGATAGTAAAAGAGAGAGAGAGAGGCAGGACTAGAGAGAAACAGAGAGATAGATGTATATATATAAAGAAAGAGAGAGAGAGAGAGAGAGAGAGAGAAAGAGCGAGACAAGAAAAGAGTGAGAAAGAGAGAGGCAGTAACAAAGAAACAGTAAGGAAGACAGAAGGAAATAGAGAAAAGGAACAGAAGAGAGAGGGTAAGCAATAAAAATAGTACAGACACTCAGTGCGAGAAAGCGAGAGAATCAGAGAAAGATCTAGAGCTGGAGCCGCATAGCTGCCACTGCAACAGCTCAAATGTGGTTGTGGCTGTTGCCGTTGCCGTTGTTAACGAATTCTTTGTAGGCCGCATCATTGTGGCAACAGCATTCAAATGCGTCCGCTGCGTCCAGCTCCACCCACCTCGGGCCAGTTGCTTGCTTTATTGTGGGCACGTGACAACTGCGCCCACTAAACACGCCCACGCCCACGCCCACGCAGTCGCGGTCAGTCTTGGACATACCACAGTGTGTATACATACGTGTGTGTGTGTGTGTGTGTGTGTGTGTGTGGAGGTGGGCGTGTACGTGGGCGTAACTGCTTTTAATTGTGTTAAAACGTCAGCAAGTTGTTTTTTTTTTTTCTCTGATATAAAATGAACAAACTCAATCGCCAGGTGACACACATCACGGCGATTGTCGATGTCGTTGTTGTTGCTGTTGTTGTTGTCGCATTCTAATTGATGGCAGTCAACGACAACAGCACCAATAACAACAACAGCAACAACAGCAGCAAGCACGTTGTATTTTAGCTTTCCCATTGTCTTAATAATAATGCACTTATTTGTGCTGCTGGCCAAACTAGTTTCCGTTTAGATTTCTACACGACGAGACGCCACGGAAAGTTACAAATGTGCTGCGTCCCTCCCTTTTCGGACGGATGCTGGAAATGCGTATGAAATTATACGAAAGCAGCAAAAACACAACAACAACCAGCAACAACAACAACAAAAGCAACGTAGACAACGTTGCCGGCAAAACTTCAGCTGAGAAATAGAAAATCACCGGAAGTCATTATACAAAAACTTGTTGTTATCGATTGGTTGGGCGATACACAATACACACACACACACACACACACATACGCACACATACACACACACACATACACACGCACACACACTATCATTTAAAGAAAATAGGGTTAACAAAAAAAAAAACAAAACTAAAAATAAGAAATGTATAAAAAAAATATGTGATAAATAAGAGAAAAAAAATTAAAAAAAAAATTAATTTAATTTATATTTTTATTTATGACAACTGATTTGAAGAAAATAAATAAACAACAAATTTAAATTAAAAACAAAATATTTAGGTTATATAAAATATATTATATTTTAATGATTGATATATTGAATTTATATATTTATTTAAGTATCTCCAAAAAAGTCTTGAGTGCAAGCAAAGAAATGTTTAATTGCTAGACCTCAGCAATCAAACCAATTTAATACAACCAAGGTTATAAAGAGTTTCAGAATGTGAGAAATAATTTGATGGATGTACGCCCTAGTCCTATATATATAGTCCCTTTAATCTACATATATATCAGTGGAGGCTAAACACCTGCTGAAAACGTAATTGACGCCTTTGCGTGGTGCACGTGCGCTGCTGCGCCTCTACATATATTAATCATTTTTTGAGCGAGCCCATCCGCCGTTTGGGCCCATCCGCCATACGCCATCCGCCATCCGCTCGGCCAAGTGGGCATCGAGATCAACTTTGGGCACTGCACAAGGTCAGGGGAAAGGCCGAGCACTTGGCATTGCGTTGGCAACTGCCAGCAATAAAATATTGCACACAGCTGCAACAGCAGCTCAAATGGACCATATAACTTTCAGAGCAACTGTTGCTGCTGCTGCTGCTGCTGCTGCTGTGGTTTAGCTTATAAGACTTCAGCAGAAGGCAGCAGCAACGACAGCAGCAGCAGCGACAGCGTAGGTAAACTGAGATTTTAGCTGACCAACGACAGACCGCAAGAGCAAAAAGCACGCACATATGCCATATGTTTCGAGAGGGGAAACTTTTGTGACTTGCGCCCAAAAAAGAGATCAAGCAACTGCAGCAACAGCAACAGCAACAGCTGCTCTGATTGCACACTTACCTCCCAGTGGCTGAACATTAGCTGTGGACAGGCCAGGCCAGATGTCTGTTTGCGTATCTCCTGCGCAAAGTTGAACGATTCGATCACCGGCAGCAGGCAGGTCACCGAGAAGTTGCCGCTGCCCTGGGTCAGGTCGCCCGATAGGATTTTGCCATGACGCCTGCCAATCACAGCGTACATTTTACCTGCAAGAGACCCAGAATAAATAAAAAAACAATTAAATATCAATAAAAATGGGAAACTTTAGGCTATTTTATGATAGCTATAATTGTAGGCAAATATCCTGATCACAAATATAGGCAAATATATTTGACATTCTCCACATGCAAACTAATTGATTTACTAGGAACGACTTTATATGAATTGCAGCTCGAGCAATCAAGGCAATCAAGGCTACGATTGATGGACAAAGGCACATGTGAATGCTCTAGTCACAACTGACCGGCTAGGAGGCATCCTGAGTCCTGAGAAGGGTTGAATAACTATTGTTCTAAATGCACTATTCTCCTTGAAAATGCTTTCAGGACATAATCCATCCAGATTCATTTTCTTAAGGGAACTATCAGGGCATAAATTTGCGAAAGTCTGCTGAATTAAAACTAAACTCTACACTCTCTAATACATCTTCGAGCTAAAACATGTCACTGAAATTTATAGTCTAGGATTTGGCTGGCTTTTCAGTGAAACAAATATTTCATATAGGACTTTACGACTTTATGCCGAAACTCAGTACACAAAATGCAAGTTAAGCTCATACAAGCCACAGCCATTTCGACTTGGCTTTACGGCACGCTCTGATCCCGGCTAAAGCTGTGTCTTGGCCAAGTGGAAATGCTAACTGAAATGAAACCTTATCGCTAGAACCATAAAAAATTGGCGGGCTTTCTGCAGAAGCGCGCGCTTTTCGCTTGAATTGTATGAGTGTGTGTGTGTGTGTGTGTGTGTGTGTGTGTGTGTGTGTGTGTTGGCCACTTCAGCTGAAGAAGAGTTAAAGTTTGTCTTGTTGTTGTAGCTGATGCTGGCTTATTTTTTGGCATGCGCGCGAAATTAAACAAGCAGCAACAGCAGCGCTTGAGGCCAGCAACAAAAAAATACCCACAACAACAACAACAACAGCAACAGCAACCAGCAACAACAACAACACGCAGCCAGACTATGTCGCTGGACAGGAATTAGTTTCCGGTCGTAGTAAAAATGACAAAAACAACAGCGAGAAACAACAGCAAAAACAACAACAAGAAAAAAAGAAATATACAAATAAATATAAATAAAATCAACAGCAGCAAAAACGGGCTAAAGGATGCAACCCAAACGTCCAGCCGAACGGTCGAACGGCAAGCGCTCAGCACGCGAGCCGGCTGCAGGCACATAGATACACACACACAAACACACGCACAGAGCAGGCAACAGCACACCAGCACACACACACTCACACACAGTCGCACACACATATGCAAGGGATGCTGCGCTGCTAGCCGCATTCATTCATTCATTGCGTCGCAGTCGCTGCTGCTGCTGCCTGGCTATATGTGTATGTGTGCGTTCATTCAAGTCTTGGCCACACAGATACACACACACACACTCTCACTCGCTCGCTCACTGGCTCACTGGCCTGCCGTACGCTCAGCGGCGGTTGAAGTTGCTGTCGCTCGTTTGGCTGTTTGATCAGTTCGAATTGTGAGTTTGCGACGAGCAGACGAGACCGCGTGCCACAGCACAGCAGCAACACGTTGAAAAGTTCGAGAGTTCGAAGCGCGTGTTCTGAACATAAATATATACATATATAGCAAATAATTCAGATTCACATATATATATCGAAAAAGAGTGTGTACAGCCATCGTAACTGAAGTGTGCCAAGTGTATACCCTGTAAATTGTTTGATTCGTGTGCTGACATGCTGGCAGCTAGTGAGGCAGGCAGTCGCCGCTGCTGTTGCTGCTGACCAAGGCTAATTCGAAACTAGCAAAGCCAATTGCAACTATAGCCAAAGCACAAACAGATACAGTCAATACTATCTATAGAAAAAACAATCAACGTTTCGATTTGCCAACAACAACAACAACAACAACTACTACTACTATTGCTGTTGCCCACAAAATAAAAGTGTCAATTACAACAACCGCAGCAACACACCCAATCACACACACACACACAGACACACTGCAATGGCCAGCATACGTGCGCATTCGCTGCTGTTGCTGCTGCGGCTTATGTTGCTGCCAGCACTGCTGCTGCTGTTGACAGGCGGCGCGCAGGGCACGCGACTGCCGCTTGAGGTTTACGAGCTGACGCCAACGGCCAGCAGCGCCGAGAGCGAGGCAAAGCTCAAGAGCCTGGAATACACCATCTACGATGCCAAAGAGACAGCAGCAGCAGCAGCAGCAGCAGCAGCACCAACAACAACAGGTGCAGCGGCAGCAGCAACAACAACCACAACCAGCAGCACGGCGAGGCCAAGCAGCGAAAAGCCGCTAACTGTAGATGTGGTCAGCATCTCAGCGGAACAGCAGCAGCCAGAGCTGGAGCCTGCTATGGGCAGACGCGCGCGCCAAATGCTGCAACAGCAGCAGCAACACCGGGCCACCAGCAGCAGCAGCAGCAGCAGTAAGCATGCGCACAGCATCAAGGATCTGCGCATACTCTATCAAGTTGGGGTAAGTACAAAGAAGGAGAGACAGAGACACGGAGAGATAGAGAGAGCTAGCTAATTGAGCATCAGCAACAGTTGCTGCTGCGCCTTTTGCATAGCGATTGCATAATGCAACAGCAGCAACACCTGCTATAGCTAGCTAGTTGTCCATGTTGTTATTGCCATTTGCAACTGGCTCTGAGCCCACGCCAGCAGCTGTAAGAAGAAGCATTAGCTAAGCCGCCAACAGCAGGTTTCGCTGCGCGGCTGCGGCTATAACTGGCTCTGGGCTTTTGTCTATATTTAGCTGCCGCCCTATAGAGATTGACGTTCTGTAAAAGCCATTACACTTGACACCCACCAAAACGGGGCACACGCTTAATTGCAGCTGCAGTAGCAGCAACAACAGCAACAACAGCAGCAACATCGCTTGCTTTATATGAAAAATGAAAGTTGTTTGTTGTTTCGCTTATTGACAACGTTGCTGTTGCTGTTGTTGCTGTTGCTGTTGTCGTCACATTTGATCAATTAAACTCAGCTCAGTTGAGCAATTGCGATACCTTATGAACCAATTAGCGCTGCGGGTCAAGAGTTCAATATGAGGCACGAACAATGACTAAGCCACGTTGCGCCCCAAGTTCGGCTCAGATACGAATCTTTCCAGTGAAACAAGCGACTGCAACAGCAACAACAACAACAACAGCAACAGCGACAACGACAATTGTTTCACTTTACGTTGAGTATGAGTTAACAAACTTAGATCGTATGGCCAATCCATTGAAAAATATTGGAAAAAACACTCCCTAGTTGTCATGAGGCGTGAAATATCAACAGCAACAGCAACAGCAATCGGCACGATAATATTGACACTATAAACAAGCCAAAGTGCGCAAAGAGTGGGAGGCAGTGAGGGAGAGCCTTGCAATGCACTGAGCGAAACGTTGGGTATGAATATTAAGATCACAAAGCTTTGGCATTGGAATGAATCAAGTATGAAATGGAAGACGATACGAATGCTAAATGCAGACAGTTTGTAATCTCTATTTCTTTATATATGAAGTGTGCGAAAAATTAGTAATAGGGATTCATTTGATCAGAAGTCAATTTGTAGCTTTACTTTTCAGAATTAATAAAAACTGTTCACATAGAACAAAACTCGTTTGATTAAAAGATTTGCTTTTCTATCTACTTCCTACAAAACATGTGGTCTTAGAAGGACTTTGCTTCTCAAGATTGCCTACAAGTGTATGTTCTTGCCAAGTTTACATTAATAAGGGATTCCATAAACCCGTAAAGATCTCCTTTGGTTGCTAAGAAACCATCTACATTAGACTTATAAATCTCAGCTGTAGCTAGAGGAAATCCCTAATTAGATTCGCTTAGGCTTGGCCGTAAACCCAATGGAGCTCCTAAATCGATCATAACTCTAGTTGCCGTGACACACATCTCCCAGACTTTCGGCCAGACCGCAACACCTAAAAAAGCAACAACAACAACACCAGCAGCAGCAGCAACACGGACAGCTCCCGCTATGGCTGTCCCATAAATTCCGAAATCCGTATGTCTGCAATAAATTTTGAACGGGCATAAAAAAAAAAACACAAAAACAAAATAACCCAAAGCAGAGGCATAAGAACAACACCTAAAATAGAAAAAAAGCCAAAAAATTCCTGTTCGAAGAACAAAAACAAGCGCTGGAAATAGTAAGAGAAGAGTAGATGAGTAAGTGAGAGCGAGAGAGAGAGAGATAGAGAGAGAGCAAGCTAAAGTTGTTTTTTTTCTCGGTGCAGAAGAAAACAAAAAGTTCCCATGCTTAAAAGCGCTAAACATTCAGTTCCGGTATTTAAAAATGATTTCAACAATAACAACAACAACAGCAACAACAAGAGAGCCAGAAGAACAGACAGGAATGAGAAGCGCAGCAGCAGCAAGCAACAGGGAGATGCGTGTGTGTGAGTGTGTGTGCAAGTGAGAGACGTAGCGCGGTGTAGAGTTGTGGAGAGAGGTTGTGGTGCTGTAGAGAGAGAGAGAGAGAGAGGGAGAGAGAGGGGCGACGCGCAAAGCTGAATGAAAGAAAATTCATGAATGAAATACGACGAAGCGAGCAAATGGAATGAGCGAGAACTCTGGCGCTTCAGCAATAGGAGTGAGCAGGAGCGAGCGATTGAGCGACAGGGTGGAGACGTATGAATGAAAACGTAAAATGACGGCAAAGGCAACGGCAACGGCAACGGCAACGGCAACGACGATGGCGATGATGATGGTGATGGCGATGCCAAAGCTGACTGCGACGTCGACGCTGACAGTGACTGCGTTTCGCTTCGCTGAGCAAGTCAATCTATGAATGAATGGCAAAGCGACAGAGCGTCCAAATGTTTGAATGGGCAACAACAACAACAACAACATCAGCAACAACAACAACACAACTGATTTGTTAGCCATATACAAGCAGATCAGCTACGCATATTTGGCTTAAACAACCGACAGAGTCTCGTCGCAGTGCGCGTGGCATGGCTAAAAGCGTCGAAACCCATCGGCGAGGCTGCCGTCTGCCGGCTGCCGGCCGCTGCTGCCAACATGAATGACATGCTGTTAGATTCTTGGCCAAGAGATAGCAAATGTCTTCAAAGAATTTCAATTGACTGATAAATGCATAAACAAATCAAGCATAAACATGGCTCAGCTGACAGAGAGACAGACAGAGGAACAGACAGACAGATGGAGCGACAGCCAGTCGGCCACGTGGGTGCTTGTATTGTTACTGTTGTAATTGCCAGCCAGGTGTGAAAACGGCATTTTTTTTTTATCGTCGTTGCGCGCCGGCCAACTGTGCGTATGCGCAATGCGTGATCCACAGTTGTTTATCGACAGCGGGGCACGCCCTAGTTTTGAACAACAATGGCTACGACTGTCATAGTTTTTCGCCATCTTCCCTACTCCCCACACATACATATTTTATGTTAATTTCATTCACAATAAAACTGAATTTACGACAGCCATAGCCAGGTCGCACTGTATGCACACACACACACACACACACACACATACATATCACATCGATTTATGGGTGTGTTTTGCTTTTGGTTTTGTTTTTGTTTTTGTTTAGGCCAGCCTGAAGGTCGTCGTATCATATTTGATTTGTAGCCAAATCATCTTCAATGTGGAAGTCACGTTAGGCCATAATCACGATGCGATCACGACACGATCACGACTTACAGCGCATGTCTAGCCTATGCCAGTTTCTTGTATTACGACTTGAACTTTTTTTTTGCATTCTTTCATAATTTTTCTTATTAGTTTTTTCTTTCTCTCTCTCTCTCTCTCTTTGCCTTTCTCGTCGGGGAATGTTTTTTATGCTAAATTTAGAAATTATTCAATGTGATTCAAAGCGAAAACAAGAAAATAATAAAAAGCAAAGAAATGAATGAATGAATGAAGAGAGTAGACAATAATGCTAACAGAAACTACAACAACAACAACAACAATAGCAGCAGCAGCGATTGTGGTTGGCATAAATCATACACTGAGCGAAAATTAACATATGAAAAGGGGATTTAAAATCTGATATGATATGAACATAATTCATAATATATAAAGAAAGAGATTGCTGGAAATTTTGCCACAAGAAGACAAGTTGAACAGAAGAATTTAATATCCAGTTATACACTGAGCGAAAATATTGAAATGTATATATAAAGAAGAGGGACTTAGATGTCTAATAAAAATTTTAGTTTTTTTTATGTACATAAACTTTTTTGGTATTCATGCTACACTGCGCGAAAATGTGTGCAATATATACATAATATTCGAAATAAAAGCTAGAAATATAGCAAAGTAATAACGGAAAAAGTATTATCTCAATTAGTATATATTATATATCCCAAAATATACAGCTGGTCAATCAATTACTAAGCCCTTTTCTCACAGTGTGCTTATGAGCAAACATATTTTTAATAATGCCCAGCGCATTAGCATAAAACGCACAACAACAACAACAATAATCAATGACAACAACATCAACAGCTACAACATAGCACAATTATTCACGTAAAACAACAACAACAACAACTTACAGAAAATTCCAGTCCACAATTTTTACAGTGGAGCTCCATTCAAGAAAAAAAAATGCTTAAAAGCCAGAGCTGCTACAACCTGAGCCAACGGATGCTTGGATACCATAAAACTAGTTTGCCCACTTTTAGATATATTTATATATAATATTGTTGTTGTTGTTGTTGTTGCACCTATTGCTGCCGCCGCTGCTGCTGCTGATGTTGTTGTTGTTGCTGTTGCTGTCGTGTTTCTCGAGGCAATCAGCTCAAGTTTTGGAACTGGCGCGCGCGCCAAGTCAACTTTTTTTTTTTTATATACTTGTAACAATTTTTTGATAAAGCAAAAGAAGAAAAACGTAAATACATATGCGTATGCGATTGCTATTGGGACATGTTGCTGCTGTTGCTGTTGCTGTTGCTGGCAGCAATACACATACTATATTGGAAAAGATCTAGCGGAAATGTGTGCTGCAGTAGCACAGTTTCCGTTTCAGTCAAGATCTTGTTACAGTTATTGACGGACACGTTCCAATTTGGTTGATGTTGTTGTTGTTGCTGTTGCTGTTGTTTTTGTTGCTGCTATCTGTAAGTGTGCTAATTACGTGCCAAAGGCGCATTGTTTACAGCGTCTGGCGACGGCAGCAAAAACAAATAACTATAAATACGCAAACGAGGCGCGTATTGCTGCTGCTGCTGCTGCTGCCGCTGTTGTTGTTGTTGTTGTTGCTGTTGATTCATTCATTCATAAAAACCGCGTGCGCGCAGCAACAACAACAACAACAACAACAGCAGCAGCAACGGCAACTGCGCATGTGTTCATTAAACAAAACAACAAGCGTGTTTGGGACAGCAGCAGCATTAGCAGCAGCAACAACAACTGCAACTCGATCGTAATTAACAGACGATCCAAAAAACAACAACAACAACAATAGGCTACAAGCAATTGTTGCTGCTATAGCCGTTGCTGTTGCTGTCATTCATTAAAAATTGTGAAAAACAGCAGCAGCAACAACAAGACACACACACACACAGAGCAACAAGCAGCAACAGCCAGCAGCAATACGTAGCCACAGCAACCAGCAGCAGCAACTTTTCATTCATAAAAATGCTGAAAGCAGCAGCAGCAACAACAGCAACAACAATGTAGCCAAGATTGATTTATTTAGCTAAGCGTAAAAGGAGACAACAGGCAACGGGCAACAGCAGCAACAGCTACCGTCAGCAACATGTTTACAGACCAACAGCAGCAGCAGCAGCAACATTTTGCGGTTTGGCCACAGCAACAATTACAATGGCAACAACTATGCCACGTTGCTGCTGCTGTTGTTGTTGTTGTCTCCCCATTTTTTGAATGAATGAATGAATTGCTTTTTTCCGTTGCTGCAACTGAGGATGTGCAACTGAATGTGAATGTGAATGTGGATGTGGTTTTGTGTGGATGTCCGTGTGCGTAGACGTTCGTTCATTAATTGTGACGATCAACAAGCTACGCAAAATCCACGCAAACAGCAGCCAGCAATAACAATGGACGGCAGCAACATGTCCCGGGCCCACTTCAGCTGCAATTGGCCTGGCAAAACGGGCAAACCAGTTCCTTGGCGTTCCTAACCAATCCATAAACCAAAGTCCCCCTTCCCCCTACTGACTCGACCAAAGCCCGCAGCAACCCCTGCGCCCTGAACTGAAAGACAACAAAGTCCAGTAACCGTTTTGTTGTTGTTGTTGACGGTGTTGTTGTTGCTGTTGCGGTTGCTTCCTTTTGGCATTTTTGCGCTTTTATGAATGAAATTTTTTTGCTCATACCCTAGAGCAATTGCTGAGCAAAGGCTATGATGTGTTGAACAAAGGCTGTGAAGGACTTGAAATGGGAATATAATTGTGCAATGTGAGGCGATCAGAGTTGCCTTTTCTTCTATATATTGACATTTATCGATTGGTAGAACTGTTTTTGATGAGCATATGTATGTGAAGAATCCTCAGTGGGTTCATTGTTAACGCAGTGTCGATACACCAAATCTAATACATAATTTCCTAAAGTCGATTGCCCATAATCTATGTATATCGATAAGCATATCAAGATCATTTAAGTATTACTCGTTATTCCTAAGAGGTATAACTGTGCAATATAGTCGTTAGATATATAAGAATGCATACGTAAAGCACATATGGAATGCATTACGCCGATATATATCGTTTGTCATATTTATATATAATGAATATAACAATAGCTTTTGTCTTCTTCCTCCTTATCATAACACTTTCATTCAAACCGAAATTTACAGGGCATTCTCAAGTCGATCAATGCCATCGGCAGCACTCTTGCTTGTTTTGCCGTTGAGGTTGGCATGTTTCCGTTAAGGCGCGCCAAAGTGGCACGGCCAGTTCCCAGTAAGCCAAACCTCCTCATCTCTCTCAGAGCAAGACCAGATTCGAGACGCGGGCCAAGTCTTTGGGCTATGCAAAATATGCCAAGAACCAAAGCCGAGTACAGAATCAGTTTACTTCCGGCTCGGCCCACAGTCCAGCCCAGTTTTATGTGTGTGTGTGTGTGTTTCTTTTTTTAGTGTTTTTCGTTGGAATTCCTGAGCAATATAACGAAAGATTTTTTCGCCGAGAGATGAGATGAGCTGACGATTAAGTGGAAGCTTGGGTCTGGAAGCTGGGTCCAGCAACTTCCGTGTGACTTCCGCCAGAAGAAGCTTCTTCACTCACTTCCGTTCGCTGCCCAGAAACAATTTCCAATTTTAATTGAATTTTCGTGTAAACAGCGTGAGCTGACCAAACAGCACTTCCTCTGCGTCTCCCGCTTCCCTCACCCCTCTACCTATATCCCATCTATTGCTCTGCAGCCACATGTGCTGCCAGATTGCATAATTCTTGCGCATAAGGGGAAAATGTGGAAATACAACAACAAAGAGCAGAGAGCGAGTCTAAGCAAAAGGAAATGTATAGAAAAATCATTAACGCACAGACAAAAGATAACAGCGAACGCCTGTTGCATGGGCCAAACTACCTGCCACAGCAGCAACAACAACAGCAGCAACAACAACAGCAGCAGCAACTGCGGCAGCCGCCTGGCACAAGTGTCTAACGGCTATGCAAGGCGCATGTGCAGCAGCCGGCGTTCGTCTGCCCATCCGTCCGTCTGTCCGCCAGTTCGTCCGTCCCACGTCATCCGCTCTCGCCGTCAACGCCCTCATGGGAACCAAACACCGATCCCTGCCCAGACGTTGCATTTCTTTGGGCAGAGCTCTTCCGGCATTCAAGAAATTTATGTCACTGATTGGCAATACACACTCACACGCACACACACTCACACACACATACACACTCACACATGTGGCAGGTCGATCCTTTTGTGGCAAGTCCTTTTGTTGGCATTTTGCGCGCGTCATGTCAAGCCGTTTGGGTTATTGATAGCAGCAGGTGCAGCCGGAGCGCTGCGTCTACAGTGCGCACTGCCTAAGAGCGCCACAGGCAGTCAGTCACTCAGTTAGTCAGTCGCTCAGTCGTTCAGTTAGCTCTGCAAGCTCAAATTACGCTGTCGCCGCTAAGCGACAATCAAAGGCTTCCCCCCCAGTAATGAGTGAGCAGTCCGAGGGGCTTACAGGCAGTGAGAGGGAGGAAGGGTCTAGGGTCTGGGCCTGACTGAATCTGAGGCTAAAGACAAAAGCTAAAGCGATGCATTGGCATGCCAGTTATGCAGCTGACTAAATTACGTTCTCCCCGCGCACTCCTTCCCCACTTGCAGCGGCTGCCATTGGAATGCGATAGATGCGTTAGTTAGCTGCTGTACTGCCAGATGCCCTGTAAGTGGACACACCATAGGAGCAGCTGCTTGTGCTAGTCTAGTACTCGAAGGTTTTATAGATTAACTCTACTAAGCTTAGCTCTTCTCAG
>NW_022045895.1:260245-272402 GCF_001654015.2 Drosophila navojoa
GTGTGTGTGTGTGTGTGTGTGCGTGTGTGTTTGCTAATTATTATTGAAATATCAGTTGCTTGTAGGGTTCAGGGGATCTCGTAGTCGAGCTGTCTCGACTAGAGCTTTCTTTCTTGTTTTCGGTGGGGTTGTGCGGGTTAATTTGATTCAATTAAACGAGCGTGCGTAAAACCCTTTGACAGCTCTTAAAGCAGCTAGCCCAAAAAAAAAGAGCAAGAAGCAGCAGCAGCAGCAGTGGCAGCAGAGGAGAAGTCGATGCACACAGCTTAGCTACTGGACAGCGGCAGCAATGGGGCTTCAAAAGTTGCACAGTGCTTGCCGCATCACGTTGCATGGTTGCCTTTCATTTGTCATCTCTCTCAACTTCCGCTGCGCCCTTTGGCTGTTGGCTGTTGGCTTTTGGCTCTTGGCTTTTGGCTGCTACATGGTCTACGCCTCCTCCTCCTTCTCCTGCTCTTGCACTTTGACACACATGAAGCTAATTGTTTGTGGAGCACGCGCGCGCGTGCTGCTGCGAGCAAATTATAAAGTGTCGTCGAATGAGGGGCTGGAGGTGGAGCTGGAGCCGGCACGTTACCTTCTACACGTGTGCTGACCCCACCCTTTTTTTTTTTGCTTTTTGCTCGCCTTAAACCGGATATCCGCTTGGAGTTTTGTTTTCTATCTTGTCTTCTTCATTCTGTTTCGCAGCAACGTAAACTTTCTTGTCGACTCGGCGGCAGCTTGTTTATCTCCGGCCCTGATTTCGGTTAGCCGATGAGAGGAGGAGGAGGAGTAGGAGGAGGGGCAGCATGTTTGCTCTATACCAAAGGAAGCACACACTCATACTCACACTCGCCTATTTGCTTATCAATATGTACATATGTATACATGCATACATGTACATATATATAACGGTTTCTACTAAGAGCCACTCCAAACTACCCTCAGCTTGACGAGAGGGGGGCCATCGATATACACGCTCAGATTTCAAAGAATTTCCCACGCTGCTTACAAGACAGACAGACAGCTCCTTACATAATGCAGATGTACATACATACATATGCACGGATTTATATGTATACATATCCTGTCAGATAGCACGACAAAGGTTTCCCTCGAGTGCTCCTGGCTCCTGGCTCTCGCTCGGCAAAGCCGTGAAACAAAGCTTTGAGCATATGAAGAAAATGTTTGAAAAATTTGTCAACCGAAAAAGGGTTAAGGGGGAGCGGCAGTGGCAGGAACTAGCAGCAGGCAGCAGCTGGCAGGCGGGGCCAGGTGACGCCTACTCCACACACAATAAAATGTAGGTCAAAAACGCGTGGGAAACGCGCGCGATTTGCTTGCTTCGGAATTTATCCAAGCAAATGCGGAAGTAAATGCCGAGCGGAAGTAAATAAAACTAATAAAGCAAAGCAGAAGGACAACTTCCGCAACAGAGAGAGAGAGAGAGAGAGAGATAGAGAGAGAGGGCTGGGCACAGGCAAAGCCATAGAGCTAGAGGTAAAAGGTCAGATAGGCAACCTGTTTGGCTTTGGCTTTGCTATGCTTCCGGTGCCAGTGCTAATCCCTTTTTAAAGAACACTCACACACACACACACAGTGAGTACATGTGTGTGTGTGTGCGTGTGTTTGCTGCACTTACATATATTTATTTACTTCCGCCAGGCGGTCGCCTGCACTAAATCACTTCCGGACTTCCGGTTCGTCACGGTCGCGCTAAGTAGTCGAGGCAAAGTCAGAGCGAGAGAGAGGGAGAGCGAACGATAGAGATGAAGAGATAACGACAGGGGCAGCAGCACGCTCAGGTAGCTGTACCTTATGGGCAGGTGCAACTCACTCTCAACCACGCCTGGAGACAGCCTATTGATTTCATTATAAAAATAATTTGAATACAAATCAGAGGGAACCAGCCATATGTCGATGGGGCCATGGCATGGGTACGCACAAACAGAAAATCAAATTGAAATCGAAACCAAACAAAAGATCAAAACAACAAAATGAAGCAAATTAAAGTGGTGCAAAGTGGGAAGCTATCAACTATGGAATACCCTATAAGTTGTTGAGATTAAATAGAGAAAATCTCAGTTATGAAAGGAAGAAGAATCAAATACGATCCCATTAAAGTTTAGTTAGAGTCATAGATGATATTTCACAAACACAAGACATCGACTATATATCCAACGTAGTATTCGGGACCTATCCTACACACCCATTCAGTTCTCTGAAACGTAGCCCTTATACATTCGCCTACAGGGTATCAAAAAGTAAGGACCCAGAGAGAGAGAGAGAGAGATGTCAAAAAGGTACCAGTTGAAAGAAGTTCCACTTAAAAAATTGATTGCTTTCGATAATTTCATTGGAAACGTGTTGTTGTTGTTGTTGTTGTTGTTGTTGTCGCCACTCTCGCCGTTGTTGTCGCTCATGTGAGTGTGTCGTTGTGTGTCGCCAGAGTGCCATACAATAAAATCAAATGAGAGGGATAAATGACAGTAGAGTCGAGGCAGCACAGCTCAAGCCGGCCCGTAGCGGGGGCGTAGGTGCAGCTCATAAAAAAAGCAAAGCGAGCGAAACGAAAACAAAAACTAAAACTAAACTAAAAGTCCGCAGTTGCTAGTTGAATTTTATGTTTATAGCGCAGAACTGGCGTACAGGAATAGCATCAGAACAAGGACAACATAAGCTTTTATGTGAGCCCAGAGAGCCAGCAACGAACTA
Source organism: Drosophila navojoa (assembly GCF_001654015.2). The sequence goes on from NW_022045895.1 coordinate 262,943, forward strand.
GGTTTAAGTAAACAAGGTGCTGGGAGGGACAACGGACAACATGACAATCTGAGAAGCGTTAGGAATTCAATTAAACGAAAAGTATCTGCTTAGGATGTTTACAGATTGGACTCCATGGAGTCCCAAGCAAACATATACATAGATATATGAATAGATGGATAGATAGAGGCAGCGCATTAGATATGCTGTAGGACAGATATGCTGTGGGACAGACACATATGTTAATCAAGCAGCTGTTTACCCAACAGAACTTGGGCCCTTCTCGGGCTGTTTTCATAAAGGAATATTAAGCAAATGTGGGTTAGAGGTTAGCCTGGGTGGATGGGTAGGCGAGTTGAAGGCTTGCTTAGATCTGACAGAACTAGACTAACTTATGTTTACAGCAGATTCGATGGTAGATGGTAGCAACTCCTGTGGATGCAGTGCATCTAAATCAACTCAAGTTAAGATATTTCCTGTCATTTTCGGGACATCCATAAGCAATGGCTCCCAGGAATTCCTTATACACGGGAGCCATGTTTTAGTAATTCCTTGTTACACATATGGAATCCTGCGAAATTCTCAACATATTTTCCAGTTAGTATCTATAAGCACCATCCCCCTAACTCTCTAACATTCTATTTCTACTACTTCCAACTATCCACTACCTTTCAATTTGCTTCGAAGTCTGCTCTTCCTAGCTGCCATTTGCTTGAATAGCCTGTAAAGGAGCTCTTGAAACTCTTAAAGCAAACTCAATGCTCACCTCATAGCCCGCCTGCTCCTGCTCCTGCTGCTGTGCAGTTGTTGGGAATGGCATGAATGAAATTATTTGAATGGCTCGTTCAGATTCGAGGACGTGCTTGCCACTTGGCTATGCAAATGTGGCACAAGCGAGACTCCATTAATAAAACTGAAATCAAATTGTGACAAACTAAGTTTTCTCGTTTCCTTCCTTGCAGGACTCTGAGGCCGACTTGCCGGTGTGCGCACCAAACGCGGTTTGCTCCAAGATCGACCTGTACGAGACGCCCTGGATAGAGCGACAGTGCCGCTGCCCCGAGTCGAATCGCATGCCCAACAATGTGATCGTGCATCACCATGAGCACGGCCATGGCCTGCCCGAGGGCCAGAAGCATCGCAGCTACTACGAGAAGGAGAAAATGCTGCAGCACAAGCGCTTGCTGCTGGGCGAGGGACTCTACCAGGACAAGCGCTACGAGAGCCTGCACCTGAAGAAGCTAATGCAGAAGCTGGGCGCTGTCTACGAGGACGATCTGCAGCTGCACTCGAGCGACTTTGTGGAGCGCTCTCCCGACTATAACGAAGCGCTGCCACCTAGCTACGAACAGGTGGCGGACAACGAGCTGCCACACCTGCCGGCCCGTGGCGGCGCGCACATGCGGCACTCGGGTCACCGTGGCCAAAAGGAGGCGACCAGCTTCATAGGCGGCTGCCCGAGCAGCCTGGGCGTCGAGGACGGCCACACCATTGCGGACAAGACCAGGCACTACAAGCTCTGCCAGCCCGTGCACAAGCTGCCCGTTTGCAAGTAAGTAGAGAGCTAATCCAGTTATCCAGGAGAACTTTGGCTAAATTTCGCTTGCCTTGCAGACACTTCCGTGACTACACCTGGACGCTGACCACCGCCTTGGAGCTGAATGTCACTGAGCAAATAGTGCACTGTCGCTGTCCCAAGAACTCCGTGACCTATCTGACTAAACGTGAGCCGGCGCCCAATAGTCCAACAGCCTATCGCTATCTCTTCGCCTGCTCGCCGCTGACAGTGAGTAGCTAACATAAGTCCAATCCGCTCCAGCTTAAACCTAACTCGCTCTCGCTCTCTCTCTCTCTTTTTAGCGTCTGCGTTGTCAGCGCAAGCAGCCCTGCAAGCTGTTCACTGTGCGCAAGCGTCAGGAGTTTCTGGACGAGGTCAACATCAATTCGCTGTGCCAGTGTCCCAAGGGCCATCGCTGTCCCAGCCATCATACACAATCCGGCGTTATAGCGGGCGAAAGTTTTCTCGAGGATAACATACAAACTTATTCCGGCTACTGCATGGCCAACGATTGAATACCAGACATAGATATATATATATATATGTATGTGGGTTTATAGGTTTAGCTAGCACTATGCATATAAGTCGACTGAGCCAATTGAGTCTCGCCAAGTTAACAATTAAACTGAACAAGAAAAACTATACAAACTACAACTAATATATGTATGTGTGAGAGCGCAGGTGTGTGTGCGTGTGTGTGTATATGTATGTGTGTGTGCGTGCGCGATGTGTGTAAAGGGTTTTTTTTGTTGTTCACATGTAAACAATAATATCTATATGCATACGAATATTTAATTAGTTCTAAGACGCAGTTTTGTTATACAAATCATTTGTAATGAATATTTATAAAGAGCGTTATCCTAACCCTCTCTCAAAATCTTTCTCTCTCTATCTCTAATATTAACTGTATATATTTGTACGAACTTTGTATTTTATTCTAAATATAAATGATTGCGCTTAACATTTCAATTCCAACTTCGTATAAATCCCTTGAGTGCCAAATTAGCATGCAGCAGCAACAGAAGAAGAAGCAGAAGAAGAGGAAGAAGAGGTAAAACTACAAATATTCATAAACAGTTTGAAACTGCACAGAAAATCGTCAAATGAAACGAAAATATGTTTGCTTTAATATTTTTACGAAAATATTTATATATACCTAAACAAAAATAAATATAAATAAATTTACTATAAAATTGTAATTCTTCCAAAAATTGTAAAATTTACCTCTGAAAACATTGTAATCAAATTCCCATTGAATACATACATTTCTATTCAAGTATTTTGGCTAATTAAGTATTAGGCATTTCCCTATTATTATTTTATAATAATCGTATAAATATATAAATATATATTGCTTTTGTATAAAGACCAAAACGAGAACAAAATAAATAAAATTAATTATGTATATTGAAGTAAAAATATTGGTACATTGTTTTTATTTAAAATATTAAAAAGTTTAGTTGAGCACTAGAAAATGAATATATATATAAAATAAATATTTATATATTTCTACAGCCATTTTTTTTAATTAGGTCAGTTAGCTTTTCATCAAGCCAACTTTTCATAACGAAAACGTACCGATTTGATTTTTTTTTACAAAAATATGTGAATTAATTTGTTCAGATTCATAAATATAAAATACTCAATAAACGTTGGATATACAAGCAATAAAACAAATTGCAACTGAACATCAACTCAAGCGAAGCATTTTTCATTTGCCGCCCCAAAGTATGCAACAAGTTTTGCCGTCCAACAATTCACATCCAACTGCTTGGGTGCGAAACTAAGCTAAATAGTGAATGCAGCAACCAAGAAAAATTGCATAGAACGGCGTTAAAAATGTTATATATAAATAAAACAGAATAAATCAAGCAAACTAAAGCAATCCAATGTTTATTGATGCAAAAACTTCACTTCCTGGCCAAAAGCCATGGTTAAGCAAAAACAGTTAAAATGAAAGACAATTAAGTTTATGGAACTATAAAGAGCCAACAGCTGAAAAATGCAAATGATTAGTGCAAAACAAACTGAAGAAGAGAAGGTAAATCGCTGGCTAGAAAGCCAACTGAAGCAGATAAACCGACTGGCGGACGGAGCCAGTGAGCGGCAATATAATTAAATAAATAGCGCAGCGAGTAGACGACTGGATGCGCGGCTGGATCTGGCAACGGGATTGGAGATATGGGGCGTGGCAGTCGGGCAGCCGGGCAGCTGGGCAGGCGCTTGGCCATGCCGCAAATTCAATTAACGCGCGACGATGCCCAGAAATGAAAACATAAAAAATGTTTGTAACTGAGAGCGAAAGAGTGGCGAGAGGTAAAAATTATCAAGAAACAAGCATATAAAAAAAGTTTCGAGTGTAAAAAACGAGGTGTAAAAACAGCGTGGCGAAAACTCACAAAAAATATATATATCAAGAGAAGGAAAAAAGTAAATCGTAAAAGCCAAGCAACAACAAGTGCGAACATAGCCATAGAAGAAAGAGGAGCACTTTTTTTTTCTTAAGCTCGGTTTTTTGGTGGGTTTGTTTTTGTTTTATGACGCCAACCGGAAGCTGGGCGCGTTAAAAACTTGAGTCAAAGCAACTGCAGCATAGGCGAGAGCAGCAGCAACAACAATCAGAGTGATTTAGATGGGTGTGATGGACTAGAACACACCCTAAAGGTCCTGAGTAGCCATTCCTGGTTATCCCTTGATTCTTCTGCAGCTTTCGGAAAACAATATCTCTAGGGTATATATTAAGGCAATCAGAATAAGCAGTTATTAGAATCTAAAAATCAATCTGTCTTGAGTAGATCAATTAATTAGTATAAATCTAAAATCTAATGTTAAATATGTTAAATAAGTAAATAAAGTTCCATTCTCTTTGCTATAAAATTACATGAATTTTCATATGATATCATAGAAGAGACCTTGGGTATGAGAATTCAAGAATATATATGCTCATTCATAGTTTTGGAGAGCAATTCAAGCTCAAGCTGCCCGCAGACATTGATAAACTAATGCAATAGTAGGTTGCATTGTCTCTAGCCTACATATGCTCCACAATAATATACCCAGTATGTTAACAGCTTTCCCAGGGTATACAAAAACAACACGCCCCGCCGCACAGTTAGCTGACATTCGAAGATTTGAGAGATTTGAACCGGGGCTTGACTGCAATTACAGTGGGCATATATGGTCTTAGAAATGCATAAAACGCGAAATTATTAATAATAATAAAATCACACACACACATATTTATATGTATATCCACATTTAATGACCCATTAAAGTGCGTCTAATTGGGCGACGTGAGCTGTGGAAATACCGTAAAAGATTTTTACTTTAAGCCCAGCGCCGAAACGAACTCCACCTACTGCGCCTCTTCTCAGGTTCTCAGGCAGACAGAATGGGCACAGCGCTAAGACAGTTCGTGGCATTACGCTGGGCTAGCTACCGACCACAATCTCTCTCTCTCTCTCCCTCCATAAGCCAGCCAAGTGGGGGGACACTGCAGTTGAGGCGTTAATTAGAGTTTAAGTCCCAACGAGCAACAGTATTTTTTTGTTTTTATTTTATATGTTATATACCCTGAACCCATTGCAATTCGTTAAGCCGGGCATAATGGCTGTGTGAAAATGTATGTAACAGAAGTTTTAGTGGTGAAAAATTATAGTCTTGAGTATTAATTGTAGAGTTCATCTAGCCTGGTTCTTCAATTCATATCAGGGATATATATGGATATATCTAAGTGTAACTTAGAGGTCTTTTCGACCCGAATGCTTAAAGGCTAAACTCTAGCTCGATTCAATTTTGGTTGAAAATGCATCACATTTTCGACTAAATATAAAATACCATATTAAACGAACTGTAGACCGATTATTTGTCATTCGATCTTCAAATTGTTTATTTTTTCTTCACATTCAATAGCCTTTTAAGAAATCTTAGAGCCGAAGAATTCATTGATAATATAAATACCTAATAATCATATTCGTTTATTATAATTACATTTAATGACTGTTATTTGGGTTAAAAAAGTTGATCTTGGCACACAAAAGGGCAGCTAAACACACCAAAATACCATTTATAACTTTTAGCTTGATTAATGCTGGTTGATTTTTAGAAATTCTAATTTACTATTAATTTGTAGTAAACCCAACTATAAATTAAATATAAATTAATTAAGTGCAGCATACAAATTGAAACAGAATTTGTTACGATTCTGAATCTTATATCTCGAATATAGTATGTAAATATGAATCAATTCACAAACTCTTGGCTAATTGATAAACTCGCTTTCAGCTTGTTGTCTACACTTTTGTCAATCATCCTCAGTTTTCTCGCAGCCACAACAGGTCTTTCATCATTGAATTGATTAGTTCCTGATCAGGCAGCGGCATTTATACGCCAACTTTTCGATTTTCATGAAACCTAGCTCCCTTGGTCTCTGGGTTCGGGCTCAGTTTCCCACCCGCTGTTGAGCTGTCAATACACTCCATTCATTATTTATTTGTTGTGGCGAAAGTTTTTCATTTTTCGCCAATTCATGTCTTGTCTTAGCAGCTTCTGTTGCACATTTTGTGAAACAACAACAACAACAACAACAGCAGCAACAGCAAATTTTGTTGGCTAATTATTTATGGCATGTTGAGGTGTCTACGTTCACATGTAAATATATTTATATAAGTATATCTATGACTGCAGCAACTCTAGTTGACTCTTTGACTCCCCCCTCTAGCCGAATGTGACGCCGTATTAGCTACTGTGCTTGGCTAGCATATTGATTGATTAGCCTGCTCCATGGCCTCTGGCTGAGATTTGCATTGGCCAGAGCGAACGGGCAATCGGGCGATCGGGCGACCGACAGCCACAGTGAGAGTTTCGAATTTCAAAGTTGAATTTTCTAATTTGAATTCCACAGAATTTCTGATAGAGCGCTGACAAAAGATCTCAGAGGCAGTGGTGGTGGTTGGGTGGTGCGAGGGCTGTCATTAGAAAATTCAGCTCATAACTTTCTTTCACATCATTAAAATGACCAAAACCTACAACAAACACAAATTAGACAACAACATGACAAAAGTCCAACTAATAGTATCCGCTTCATAGAATCGACTGACGAGCGCCAAAGCCAAGCATTGCATGTCTGCTTTGATTGCCCGTTTTATGGTTATCGAATGAGGGTATATTGGTTTGCTGCTATATTTATACTTCGAATTTCGAGAGCTGCACTTTTTGATGAAGCTGAAGAGTCTCTACTCTCTGCTCTCTAGTCGCTAGTCTCTAGTCTCTAGTCTCTAGTCTCTAGTCTCTAGTCTCTAGTCTCTAGTCTCTGGTCTCTAGTCTCGCTCTCCACTCTCCACTCTCCACTTTCCACTCTCCACTTTCCTCTCTACTCTGCACTCTCTACTCTACTCTACACTCTCCACTCTACTCTACTCTACAATCTCCACTGTACTCTACACTCTTCACTCTCCTCTCTAGACTATCCACTCTACTCTCTAGACTCTCCACTCTACTCTACACTCTTCATTCCCTTCCATTCTCCACTCTGTTAATTTCACTTGATTTTCACTTCTGAGCGAGCATTGTACAGTCGACTACCCCACACTGTTCGTTCTGTTCTACGTAAATTTCTTCATTTCTTCTCGTTGGCCAGCTTTTACTCCACTAATTAGCCACGTTTTGGGGCGCTGACATGCAAGCTACATCCAAAAAAAAAATGAAAAAATTAGGGTGCCCCACAGGTTGAGGCGCTTATGAATTTAATTGCAGAACATTACGTCGAGGCCTTATCAATTTTCCCTGGCATAATTATTCTTAATACATTTCTTTTGCTGCAAGCTCTTGGTCTCTAGATGTTTTCCTCATCTGGCGGCGCCTCTTCCTCAGCGACGCTGACACAGGAAGCTGGGAGAGAGATTTCACCTGCCAGCTCTTTTTTATGGGTTTGTTTTTGCCTTAGAAAGTGAAATTTTAACGGCGTTTGTAATTTGCCACCACGCCTTCCGCCCCCGGCCAGCGAGGCGGCAGTGGGAACTCGGATGCTCAAATGCTCAAATGCTCAAACGCTGGGCCGCGCTGATCAGCAATTAATCAATGAATGCTTTTAGATTACCTCGAATAAATTGTGATTCATTTTGTTATTGATTCAGACTGATAAACGCCAACTGCGCAAATACTTGCCACAATCTGTTGCAGCCTCTAATGGCATTTTAATGCCAGCCAAATGGGGCAAGGGCGACCGAGCGAGCGAGCGAGAGAGAGTGAAAGTGTAATCGAACGAAACTGTTAATAGTATCATATGCGAAAATCGGCATATACATATATATACAGATATATATACATATATATATACATATATATACAGATATATACATAAAAAAATTAATGGATTTCTTAGCGTGCAACAGCGATAACGAATCTGTTGATTGCTCACTGGCAATAAATTGCAACAATAAAGCAATAACAATAACAATAATCATAATGAATGCAGCCAAAAATGTAAACATTGAGTGGAGATACCCTGGAATCATGATTGATGTGATATTTCAAATTCATTGAGACTGCACTTGGGCCTAAGATTTTGGCTAAATTTTGAGTGGAGTATCAAAGCTAAATAAGCAGAACTTCAGCTGAAAATTTAAATGTTTAGCTTTGATTTCTAAGGAAAAAGCTCTATATATTATTTAGCTACAAGTACAAGCAATAGTTGTATAAAATTTTATCAATATAGTGCTAAGCACAGCACAGTTCCCAAAGGACTTTCCACTAGATGGATAGTTTAGTATAGCTAAATTAAGACAACAAGCCAGGGAGACCGAGTCTACGATATTCATGCAGAAACATCAACACATATAGAGCCATCAATGCATGTCTTCGCATGTCTATTAACCAAACGGTAATCAAGCCCCATTTACGCACACCGCTGATTACAGGGTATCGTAATCATAGTAATCTTATAGTGCAGTGCCGAGTCATCAGAGCTGCACAAAGAAAGCGACAGACTTACAAATCATGCATAACAAAACAACCACAAAAACAAAACAAAAACCGAACAAAGCTCTCCAGATGCGTTTGCATGCATTCATCTAACCCCAGCGCACATGCAGATGAAATTGAAAGTAAGACCGACTGCCGGACAGACAGACTGACAGACGGATGGATAGACTCACTCGCCTGCCACTTCACCAACGCATTGCAGTCGATTATTTTCTAATTACAAAAGGCAATGCTCGTAGCACTCCAAAACACTCCTCAACTCTGTGGCCCACCTCAGCTCAATCTGTCGCTGGCTCAAGTGAAGAAAAGTCTCTTTTCTCGAATTCGAAGACGAGACAAGCTGCAGACGAAAGGTGTTAAGTATGCAAATGACAGGGCAAACAACAACAGCAACAACAGCAACAACAACAACAACATCTGCTTACAATGGTAATAACAATTGTTATAGCAACAACAAATACAGTTATGTTGTAATATTTACTAGACAATATCTTCTGATATTCGTAGGCGGGCAACAGACCTCGATCGAAAGCGAGCGGTAAAAGCGCGCGATTTGACCTCAAAGAAAACTGAAGTCGTATCCAAAATCCACATTCAAAGAGCCAAAGTCAAAGCTGAAGCTGAAGCCGAAGCTGAAGTTGAAGCTGAAGGCAAAGGCGAAGATTCGCATCTTTTTTGGTTACTTTTACATGTGCGCCGCGTGTACTTTCTCTACTTAGAGTTTAGCTGGTAAACGCGGTTTTTCCACTCGCCGTTTTCTGCTTCTTATTACAATTTTAGTTTTCTATACCCTAACCAGCGAGGTGCCATGAGTTCGTGATGGATTATGCAAAGAGAGGGCGAACTTTAGAGTTCGAGAGAGAACCAAGCTGAGATTATAAGTATATAATGATAGAGAGAGAGAGAGAGAGAGAGAGAGAGAGAGAGAGAGAGAGAGAGAGA
>NW_022045895.1:279847-307392 GCF_001654015.2 Drosophila navojoa
ATATACATATATAAGTATTCAGGTATTTATGTATGTAAGCATCTATGCATGTATGTATGAATATTTGCAAGCATGCATATATGTATTTGTATTCATGCATATATTGATTTGAGAATGTATGCAAGTATGTATGCATTTAGTGATGTATATATTGATATATGTATGTAAGCATGCATGTATGTACATATGCATATGCACATGTATGTATGTATGTATGTGTGTATGTATGTATGTATGTATTAATTGAGAATGTATGCAAGTAAGTATGCATCTACTGATGTATTTATTGATGTAAGTATCTATGTATGTATGTATGTGTGTATGTATGTATGTATGTATGTATGTATGTATGTATGTATGTATGTATGTATGTATTGATGTATGTATGTATAATGCATGCATGTATGTATGTACCCACTGATAGTACTAATAGAAATATTAATCCATGTATGTATTGATGTATATAAGTTAGCTTAAGAATATGTTCTAACACTCAGGATACATGAGAATGCTTATGCATACATACATACATACATACATTTTAATGCCTTGCTTTCAAAGCTCTATTCACTCCTTCAATAATATTTACTACCCCATTTAGACTCTCATTGAACGAAGACAGTGTATGTTGCCATCGTGAACTCGTTCGATGCCGCAAGTTCGTGTTCTTTGGTGACTTTGCAGTTGCTGCTGTTTGCCGATGTTGTTGCGGCTATTGTTGCCGCTGTTGCCCCTGTTGTTGCTGTTGATTTAAACAGCAAGAATTTTTGCGTCATGCGCTTTAATTAAATTTTTGTTTTGGCTTGATTTTGTTTCTGTAGTGTCATGCTAGCCATGTCTAAGACGCGCTGGCCAGCGGCAGACAGACAGAATTTGGAGTGTATTGTGGCAGCAGGAGTCAGCTAGCATGTGATGTCACTCACATGACCAAAACCGGCTAGTTGGCCATTTGAAGTTCATGGCACACACATAATTACAAATTCATTTGGCACAATTATGCGGCACAGTTGCTGTCGAGTGTTGCCTGTTGGTTGCTGCACGCCAGCCAGCTCCAGCGACACACATTTAATTGCATTTGGCAAACGAGCAACAGTCGCAGCAGCAGCAGCAGCAGCAGCATCAAGTGCCTCCACGCAGTGCAGCAAATGCAACCAAGTTTATAGCTCTAAAAATAAAAGACGCAACACGCGAATTCCGATTCTGCGAGACAATTGCCAACGCATGAAAATTGCTGCCTAGGCACTAAATTAAATGCTTAATGCAACCAGCCTCCATAGAGATATGTGAAGCTCGAGAGCTCCAGATCTCTAGCTGCTCCAGCTGCTCGGGCCCATTCATTGGTGTCTTGTGAAATGCTTATGCTGCAAACACTTTGGCACGATTTTAATTTGCTTTTAGTGCTGTAATTCATTTGGGTTGCCCCAGCTCTGATAAATGGAAATGAGCACAATTAGTCGTGGGGGGTGTGCCGCAATCTTTTTTTTTTTTCCTTTAACTCCTGGCTGGCTGGCTGCCTACCTGCTGCTGCTGCTGCTGCTGCTGCATCTGCTAGATTGCATCTGTTTGGCCGGCTTGCAACTGGTTTTATCTGGCGGCTATCTATTTTAAAATTTATCAAGATAAACCGGCCAAGCCAAGCGCATCGTATAATAAATAAAACAAATATGAAAATCGTAACGATTGAATTCAAGATATTTTCACTCGAGATTTCTGCAACGGCAACCAATTAGTAAATGTTGCTAAGCGATAAATTATTACCTACGTTTCTAGTTGGGCATATGTTAGGCTCAGTCTGTTAATGTTGGCATCATGTAATGGCTATGTGGGCCAGACTTTGGCTTCAAATTTCATTCTCATGATTTAGTTGGGCAAATGTTAAATGAAGTCTGTTAATGTTAATGGTTATGTCTTTTATATTAATCGAAAGCTATCTATGTGTAATGTTATAGTTATGTTAATTATGTTAATGCTAAGATGCATGTATGTTAATTCATACATGTTATTATTGTAACAGCGTTAACTGTTAGCCAGTTCGTGGCACTCTGCTTACACTTTCATTAGATCAAAATTTGGTATAAATCTAGCTAAAGATACGTCATATGACTATTACGTCAAACATTTCCAACTGTTAACTAAATATGCCAATAAAAGAAAGCTTAAGAACGTTATTATAGCAAACATTTGCTGCCTTAGCCGTTACTTTGTCACAGTAAAAGTTCCATTTACCTACGAGCCTTTGCCTTTAAGTAGATTCTTTATAAAATATCAAGTTGAGCGCTCATAGCTAATTTACATAATTCTGTTATTCAAAAGTCTGCCATTTAATAGAGTTAATTCTTTTTGTAGAACTGGTAAAGCTGGGCTATAAACTGGCGGCTAAGGCAAATGAACTTGTAGAACGCTAAGAAATCCCAAAAAATAGAAAAAAAGAAACCAAAACAGAAAAATTGCCAGTTAGACTTAACATAAATTCAATTTGCAGTCTGGGCAATTACCAAGTCAGCGACTTGATTCGTTTGTCTGAGCGGAACATTATGCAATGCGCTGCTAGGCTCATCAAATGGCCACTGGTTGGACCTGATTGTTTCAACACCAACTGTTCGGCCAACTGGTGGCCGAGTCAACGAACCTCTGTCTGACAGCTGGGCGCAAAATGCTGTCCGTCATTTGGGCAGCGGGACGAGGCGCAACTACCAAAAAGTTGCGACGGCGCCGCGGTCGCCTGCAACGGTACCCAAGTATATAAAACCCAAACGGACAAATGGAGCACTCGCAAGAACTTCACATGTTACAAAAGAGGTCCGAAAAAAGCAGACGACAAATTAATGAGTAGATACGACTGTTTAATACTCGCTCAGGATTAAAATGCTATGAGACAAGGAGGAACGGGAAGGAGGGGGAGGAGCTGGAGCAGGAAAAAGTCGATAGGGAATGTGAAAACGGAAGAGAAAAAACGAAGAGAGTTAAAAAGAGAACAGAAGAAAAGGGAGTGTAGTGAGGGATCAAGAGAGAAGAGAAGATCTACCTTTTTCATTCCTCTAAGAGAGAAGAGAAAATCAGAAAAAAAGAGCAGAGCGAAGTAGATGAGATAGAAGAAAGCCAAGCAGAAGAGAAGGAAAGAAAGAGAGAGACAAACACAGAGAGAGATAGAGAGAATAAAGATAAAAGAGAAGGAAGCATCAAGAAGAAAAAAATGAGTTTCCCTCTTTCTTCATTCCTCGTAATGCTCTCTTAAGAGAAGATAAAGGAGAAAAACGAACAGTATCCCTGTTCGAATAGAACTGAGAAGAAAACTTAGTATGTGACCGGAAACAGAGGAATAGAACAGAAACTGTAACTCAAGCTCATATGCTCGTGTTGATGGCGTGGGCGAGCATTAAGTAAAAAACCTGGACTAAATGTGGCCGAGAAATCACCGTGAGGCAGTAGCGGCAACTGCCACGGGAGTATTTAATAACAGCAACAACAACAACAACAACAGCAACAGCAACTCTAACAACTGTTGCAACTTGGGGGCGCCGCTAATGAGTGAAGCAACTGGACTCGCGCCCCCCCGAGGGGTGGGCACTGTCATAAACAGCTAATAGACGCGTGCAGCGACAACTTGATTAATTGAAACTAAATGGCCCAGCGGCAGAACTGAAGCCGACTATAGAGCAGATGCTGTAGCAACAGCAGCAGCAGCAACATCATTGGCAGCTGCGTGCTTTGCAACAATTACAAAACGGCATTTAGTTGTTGCAGGAAATGCAACAAGCGCTTGGTCACAATTAAGCAAATGACAAATGACATTAAATTGCATGCAAAATGCAGAATGTAGAAGAAGAGAAACAATTGCTGAGAATCGACAATCGAACGGCAGGAGGAGGCGCAAGGCCAAGTGTTGCACGGTCAATGAACGGCAGCAGCAGCAGCAGCAGCAGCAGCAGCAGCAGCATCGGTAGCAAGCAGCAACATTCCAAGCTGCTGCCCGTTAGAAGCTGCGCAGTTTTAATAAATTTAAATGTGGCCAACAATGCAATCATTTAAACGGCAACAACAATTGGTAATTGAAGCAGGCACAAGTTATGCAGCAGCAATTGTTGCCGCCGCTGCTGTTGTTGCTGTTGCAGCGCCAACTGTTTGCCCGTCGGTTTGGCTTATCACTGAAATTTGTTGCAGCTCTTACAGTGCCGCATTTGCTGTGGATAACGTCTGGCAATCTTGCATAATGCACGGCAGCAACATGCAGCCGCAGCAACATCTGCGCCCTAACTGTACCTGGGCAAGCGCTGTCGGACGCCGCATTACACAAATAACATCTAATAATAGTAATAATTCAAATTAATTTCGCACCCAGCACCAAAGTAGCAACTATTTGAAATCATTATGTGTTAAAGAGAAGGCGCAATGCGAACAGCAGCAGCGACAGCAACAGCAACAGAGAGATGTTGCCGTCGTGCATTTTATCGCTGGCTAAAAAATCAGCAGCAATTTGCAAAAGAGCGGAATCATTTGCACTATTAAAATAAAAATGAAGACAAAACTCGCAGATAAAGCGAAAATAGAAATAAGAAATGCAATGCAAAAGGCAGGCACAGTAAAGCAACAGCAACAGCAACAGCAGCAGCAGCAACCGAAAGCCAATAGAGTGTTTGCAGCAGCAACAATTGCTAAGGAAAAGGCGCAGACGCCGATGCGGCAACAAAAATTACCGCCAAAGACCAAAAGATCAAACTGCAGGGAAATAAACAACAACAGCAGCAGCAGCAACGACAACAGCAACAACAACAGCAGCAGGAGCAGCAACAGCAACAAATAAAGTTCCCTCAGCAACAACAACAACATACGGCAACAGCAACAAGAACTACAACAACAAGCAAGAGTTCCCCAAAATGAGGCTGTTCAGCTAGCAGATACCCTGTGTTTACAGTGGATTGATAAATACATATATCGATATATTTCTATAAATCAATATCGTCATTTATCGATATTTTTAAAATTTCAATATAACAGACTGTAAAGCGTTGAGGCAGAAATATGGGATATGCATAAACTCATATATTTATTACTGTAATCAGGCGGGTTTAGCTGCTTATACAGAGAAACAAATTAAATAATAATTATATATACTCTATGAGAAATTCTACTTCTGACTGTTCCATATATGTATAGAGGTTATTATACCTCTCTGCAAACATTTGCAATGGGTATTTGGTATAAAAAGCAGATTGCCATTGGCACTTGAGCAGCAGCAGCAGCGGCAGCAGCAGCAGCATCGTGCAGCATCTCTTTCGCTCGCTCACTTACACTCCCTCAGCCTTTCTCTCGCTCACACACTCCAGCTCACGCTCTCTCTCTCTCTCTCCGTGTGTCTATGTCTATGCAAAAGTTGCTCTCGGCTGCAAATGCTAAACAGTCGCTGGCTAAAAGGGCCACAGCCAAGCTTTTCATTGCTGGTAAAGTTCAAGAGTTGCAGTTGCCAATGCCAATGCCGTGGATGTTGCTGCTGCCGCTGCTGCTGCTGTTGCTGTTGCTGCTGCTGTGGCAGATGATCGCGCCGCGCCGCGTCGCTCGCATATTTTATGCCGTCTTGCCACCAAAGAATGCAGACGCCGCCATTGCGTTGCATATGCATAAAGATAAGCCGAAGAAAGTTGCCCGGTTGCAACTATTTTTCGTTTTTCCTCGTATACTTTTTGTTTTTCGACAGCAACAGTTGCAGCTGGCCACGCAGCAGCAGCAGCAGCACCCACTCACAACGGCAAATGGCACCCACGATTTGCATGTGTGTCAATGCGATCAGAACGTGTCTTCCATTTGGCTAATGAAGCGCCTAAGGACTTGTCAAACGCATGCCAAAGGAGGGCGTGCCACAATTAGGGAGGCAAAACTTTGGGCTCCTCTTCTTGTTGCTCAGCAAATTATGGACAACTTTTGCAGTAAGTAAGCCGCAAGCAACAGCAGCAAGAGTTGCAGCAGCAACAGCCACAGCAACAGCAGCAGCAACAGCAGCCACAGCTGGCTCATCTATCAGGTGCATTGATCTATGGCCATTTTTTTAATTAACGCTCGGTTTCTTTTATTGGACATGGACCCAGTGGGAGCCCAGCAGACAACGACCTGGGTGCCATTTGTTATTGTTTTATGGCGTTCCCATGGTAGAAATTTTCAATGGCAAACACTCCGCTATATCTAGTCTATAGATATCCACTGAGTCATATATATATAGGTGCATATATGTATATTTATGAGAAAGGCCGCTAGAAATGGAAATCCATGAAGATCATTAGCAGCCACAACACGTACGATCACAGGGCCGCGTTGAGAATGGAGTGGGCTGGCGAGAGGAGGGCGGGGACTCAATTAACTTCGAGTGAGAGCACACGCGACAAATTATGTGTATTATAAATGTTGTCATTTAAGCTAAATTGAAACCGAGGCAGCCAGAGCAGGCGAGTCGCCGGCTAAGGTGTCTCTGGGCGGCAGGTTTGACCAGTTGGGAGATGAATTAGATTGAGTTAGAGTATATGGAGAGTATGTGCTGTTCGTAAGTGGGAATAGAGATGCTAGATATATCAGATGTAGGTATATGAATTTAGTTTAAGCTTTCAGAATATATGTCAAGCTGAACGACTGCAGAATTTTATGCAGTGATCATCATTATTAAGCAATTGATGCATAAAAAACCCTGTTTCTTATGAACAATCTATTCATGCTTTAAAAAACCAAGTTTTGTTCATAATAAAACTATTTTTAATTTCTCCGCTAATATTGAAATTTCGATTACTCTCAATAATACACTCACTAGAATTTAGACATTTCTCAACTTATCTGCTTCATATCGAAATTCAATATATTAGATGGTGTTATCTAAGAGAAAACTCTAAAATAGAGACTTGAGATATTCCTATCCCAGCTTCTTGGCATCTACTCCAATTCCCAAATATACATATAGAAACTCTCACTTATCTGTCCAGCCATCAATGATACCAAATGGTCGTTCTCATACGCACAACGAATACTTTCTTATCAGACATACCAATGTTTATGAGCAATGATTCAGCTCAACCAAAACACACTCAGTCAGTTCCCGATCTGAGCAACATAAAAGTCAAATTTGTAAAATCTCCAGCAGTAAACATGCATAAACAAGTCAAGGCAAGAGTATTACGTGATCGTCATACAAAACTCTATGCTTTCCTATCATTTTATAGAGCACATCGATGACAGGCTAAACGATGCGGCGTTGACATTGAAGCGAAAGCCAAGAACCAGGCCAAAATGCAAAGAATCTAGTCGAGCAGCAGCAGCAGCAGCTCGATTGTGTGTGTGCGTGGAATGACTAATTGAATGGAGCGAGCCCCCCTGTCGAGCGGGAGCCCTCCCCAAGCCATCGACAACAACTTGATCAGCTGTCAAACGAACTCAACATATTGCACATTCAGTCAAGGCGAAGGCGAAGACCCCGAAAATTGTAGCAGTTCAACAACGTTTCAACAACAGTTCAACAATGCAACATGTTCGAAGCCTAACAGCGCCGCTAACAGCAGCTGTTAACTTAACAGTTAAGCTAGAATTAGGGTATTCAGCTGAAATTTTGGCCTTAAATCGAGTGCAAAAAATAAATATTTATAAAAGTAAATAAATAAATAATGATAATACTGAATGTAAGAAACTGTTAAAAATTCAACAATATTTAAGTAGAACTTTTGCAGACATTGCAACTGTTAGATCTTGGTATCTTTCTACAGCGAGTCAAACCGGTTCGCAAAAGCTGGGAGAAAAGTCTGCAGCGAGACAGCAAAACGGCGACGGCGACGGCGACGGCAACGTCACTGTCGACGCTGACGGCAGCAGCGGCAGCGTTTTCCGGTTGAAAATTTTTAAAAGACGCTGCCGCAACGCGGCCTGAAACATTTGTACCAAGACGTTAGACGACTGCGCAACTGCGATCGGAGCGCGAAGGCTAACGAAAGTAGAAGAAGTTTAATAAATAATCAAATAGAAATACATACATATATACACACATACATGTGTATGTTTATATATGTATTAATATCTAGAAAGAGAGAGACAAGTGCCTAGATCCACAGTAAAGCTGACTCCTGACCAGCTTGGACTTGGAATTGACAACAGAGTCGTGCGCCGTGCAGCCAGTTACAGTTAGTTGACACTAATACGGGTTGAACAAAAAATACGAAAAACTAAAATAAAAAAATATTTATTAAAAAAAAAGTAATTTATATAAAGAAAATAAATTCGATATAAAACTGGATATAAATAAGTAAAGCAAAAGACAAAACCAAAGCGAGTTCCACTTTTCGAAAAGTGCGTGAGTGTGTGCAACTGTGTGTGTGTGTGTGTGCGTGAGAGAGTGTTAATAGCAGCTAAGCCACCTGCAAGAACTGCAACACCTTCTCCCCGGCTCTGTTAGAAGAGATGGCGCTCAGTGCAGCCTGGAGCTGCGCCTTGGCGCTGCTTGCAATGCTCTGCGCTCTGCCCGCCGCCACGCAAGCGGACTATCCCGGCGTCATCGAGCTGGTGGGCTACAGCAATAGGCGTGCGCGCACCCACTTCATGGAGAGCCCCAGCTATCCCACCTTGGCGCCGCCAGCGTCGAAGACACGCGCCGACATCGAAACCGTTAAGCGCAATATGAAGAAATACGATCGTCTGCTGGAGTTGGATACGAAGAATTTGCCCGAGCCGCAGAAGGATATGCTGGCCAGGATTGTGGAGCGTGTGGCCCGGCTCAAGGAGACGCTGGACATTGAGGAGCAGCAGCTGATACAGCAGGAGCAAACCTCGGCGAGGAGCAACAGTGGCAGCACCACCACCAACAACAACAACAACAGCAGCACCAGCAGCACACAGCAGCTGTCCACAGAGGAGGCCGAGGGCAGCACATTGCCCACCACCGGCTATACCGAAGCCGAAACGGATCCCACACTGCTGCTGGACGAGACCACGCTGCTGGAGCTGCAGAATACCATGAATGAGCAGGCGGCGCTGCAGGCGGAGGTCACGGCCCAGACCATGCTCATGAAGGAGCTGCCCACCACAACCGATGTGAGCGAGATGGCGGCAACCACGCTGGGCAACAGCGCCGAGGACACCCAATCCACCGAGCAACTGGAGCAGGAGCAAGATGAACTCGAATCGGAGCAGTCGACAACGAGTGGCGATGCTCTGACCGATGCCACCGATCCGGATGATCAGTTTGTGGCCGCACGCTCGAATAACAATATCGCTGCGATCACAGCAGCCGATCCGGAGCCCAATACCAGCACCACCTCGAGTGCGGGCAACCAACGCACGCTGAGCACCATGGGCAAGCACAAGATTCGACCCACCAAGCGACCCTTTGGCCACAAGGTGGCCGCGGCACTGAAACGTGGCCCACAGCAGCGACCCGGCAGTGTCAGCGCCGCAGCCGCGAATGCAGCGGCCCAGTCAAAGCCGCCCACAAATACGGCCAACAAGAAGCAGAGTGGCAGCACCAGCAGCTATCAGAAGCTATCGACCAAGCCGCAGCAGCAGAAGGTAACGCCAGCTGGCTCCACCCATTCGGCCACCATGACAACTGCCAACTCGCCCGCCCCCGCCCTGCCCATAGAGCAGCTATACACGCGCACGCCCCAGGCCAATATACCACTTGCTGCAGCCAGCTCCTCCTCAGCAGCAGCAGCAGCAGCAGCGGCAGCACCCAGCGATGCCATGGTCTATGATGCGCATGTGAATGCCTCCGCATTGATAGACAGTCTCAATACGCATGCGCGCGAGGAATACTATCAGCAGAAACTCAACAGCAACAGCAACAGCAACAACAACAACAATAAGGATAATAAGGTAAGTGCTGTTAGCCACAAGTCAAGCTGCCCACCAACAACTCTAATGAGCCAACCAAATTTGGTAAAAGCCAACCATAAAGCAATTGCCTTTGACATTTTCCGCTTAATTAGCTACGAGTTGGCCAAAAAGACAATGCAACGATATATATATACACATATATATTACAGACAGTTTTGGGGGGTGGGAGGTAGATAGCTTAAGAAACCGTTTTTGGCCGAAAATGGCACAGAAACAAAAAGCAACAAAAAGCGCAGAGCAGTTGAATGTCAAATGCAGAATTATTGGTACAACTTGACTTTGAAAGCTGCAACATGGGGCAGCCAACAGCAACAGCAACAAGCAGCAGCAGCAGCAACAACAACTGCTGACAGCGACAACAGCAAACGACGACAACTGCGACTACAGCGAGAGCAATAGGAACAACAACAATGACAAGGCTGGCTCTAAGC
The DNA here is from genome assembly GCF_001654015.2 of Drosophila navojoa. The sequence continues at coordinate 290,131 of NW_022045895.1, forward strand.
CTATGCCAGAGTTCAAATACTCTAGCTGACCTGGAGCTAAGATCTAAGACAACACTCGAAAGTAGAAAAAAATTCGTCTTAGATCTATCAGCTGTGCATAAAAGAAATATTTTCTATAATTTGTATAAGGTATGTTTTACGATCTACTATCCATATACTTTATACAAAAGATCTAGCGTCTATACAATATCGTATACTAAGGATCATCCAAACAAATCGACTATATATCTATACAGATCTATTTTCTATACTATCTATCAATTCAAAGGAATATATTTACCAAGCAGCAGCCAAAATACATATTCAATAGATTTATTTATAATAATTAGAAATGCTTTTATATTCATATCTCAAATTTGGCTGGACTAAAGAAGAATATCTCCTGATATACTTAGAGCTTTCAGCTGAAACTTCAATAGGCATATTTCTTGTATAGTAAATCTTCAATTATATATAATTATAGACATTTCATATTCTATAAAAGAAGTAAGCTCAAGGCAGTCGAATTTCAGCAAAATAACTTCCAGAACAAAGGAGCTCCCATAGAACAATTTCAAAGGTCGATAGGCACAAAGTGAAATTTCTATTATTACAAGTTTAGCATGAGCAGGTTAGCAGTTAGATGGATATAAAAGTCTGACATAAAGAAGAAAAAATATCCCTAACACATAAAGCAAACATACTAAATAACCTCATTCCGCTCTGCCCGCTTCCCACATATTTGCTTACGTAGCCTATATAACCCCCATCCCATATTAGGGTATTTGCTAAGAAATACACTCAAGATGGGAGCGTATAAAGTTATCCATGGCCAGAGTAGAGGCTGGCCGGGCAGTCAATGTGGCCACTTGTTATAAATGGAGCGCCTTCAGGCAATGGCTTTCCATTGCAAATCGATTGTCATAATGTTGGCAACGACAACAACCAGAGCCGACAGCCGAGCAGCCAAGCAGCAACAGTTGCTGCAGTGCAGCGCCTGGGACAATCGATGAAAACTTCCTTTTGCTGCTGAGTGGGTCAGTTTTGGCAGCAGCAGCAGCAGCAGCAGCAAAGAAAAACAGCCAAAAAAAACTTGGACAAAAGACAAGCTGTCATTGTGGATGAGGTCGGTAGGGGCGCTGGGGTAGACACAATTCAATGCACATGTCCAGATCACGGTCATGTCTGAGGGCAGCTTCTCACATTCCATCATCTATACACAGCCCACACACCAGAAAAACAAAAAGGAGTTGGAAAAATCGGAAAAGCTTGGCAATTTGTTGCCACCACTGACCTATAAATTTTGATGTGCGCCTAGGCCTGGGCAGCTCAGGCATACGTCTATGTATGTATGACGGCGATGATGATCATACGGAGGCGACTTTTCGAGTCTCCCAACTGCAACTCCAGCTACAACAACGACATAATTTATGGCTTCGATTGGCCATTGCCAATTGGCAATTCGCGAGATGCTCGTAGATGGGAATTGGCGCTCCGTAGCTGGTGATGGAGACGACACACATTGGGCTGCTAGCCGGGGCCAATTGGCGTTGCACATATATATATGTATATATACATATATCTGGCCGACTATCGACAGGTTGAGCGAGTTGCACGTACCGCGTTGCACGCTCGACGTGACACACAAACACATAATCCACATATTCCAGCGACTGCGACTGTGGCAGTTGCGGAAACAGGTTGCATCAAGAAAAAATGCGTTAGTTAGCTGCATTCAATTTGGGCCTAGGTCTTCACAGTACCTTCACCACTCTAATTATCCATTAGAGATGAGAGCGTGTGGAATTTGACTTAGCCTAGGCACACGATCCATGTAATTCATTGACATAGTTAGACTCTAACTTCAGTGTGTACTTAACAGACAATGCCTATACTCTAGAAGACTAGACTATCGATATTTATCGATTGTGAAACGAAAAAAGTTATATAAAACAAAAATCGTATGCAGTTGTTAAAGCTATCGCTAGCTTATCTAGGCTCATAGATTTATAATATCTAACTACTAGATAAACAGCTTTAACTAAAAAGCGAGTTTTATCGATTGTTGTTATAAATAAAAGTCTAGCTTAGTCAAATATATATCGCTAAATACAATAAAACTCAATGATTGCGCATAAAATGCAGTTTCAACTCCGAAACACGAGAGGAGATTCGCTTCGCATTATGCACGATATATGAAACGTAGCGAACATCTCTATAAAACTCACAGCGAGCCCATGGCGGTGCTTAATTGAATGGCTAGGCACATAGATAGAAAGGTATCCGCATCTAAATAGGCTACCAGCTGTGGCCTAATGAAGTTACTTAATTGTTCTTAGCTAGCGATAATCGAGCCGATGCAATGCGCGCGCTTTGCAAAACAATTTCGATGCCGTTTAAAGCTTTGGAAATGCGCTAAATGTCTCGAAACCTGGATTTATGGACAAGAGAGAATTACGAGACTTACGCGACATACGCGACTGACTATCAATTCGATTGGCAGCCTCGGCATTTTGATTGCCACAAGCGGGATTGGGTGCCAATCATCATGGTGGATGCGCTGCCAGAGCCAGAGCCTTTCTCCATAATATGACATGAAAATCGCACATTAAATAAGCAAGATTTTTGAGGATATTAAAATAAATGAGAAAAGTTGGTCAACGGCAAGGAAAACTTGGTATGTTAATGATATGTTAGCTGTACATATGACATAAGCTAACTTTAGCTGGGACTAAAGAAGATGGAATTCACGACAGTCTGAAATATTGCTTATATTATATATATTTTTCTTGACTTATATTCAATTAAATATGTCTTCTTTTGATATTCTTAATAGAAGCAACAGCAGCATTCATTCATTTAAATTTATAGCTCACACATTGAGCCAACTTTATGAGCTCTGCTCAAGAGCTCTCTCAACTTTTAGCTGCTGATGATCAGCGAAGCATAAGGCCGAAAGACAAGGCAAAGAATCAGCATTCAACATTCAGGCTGATTGCTTCATGTCGTTTACCGCTACGAGTATCATAAATTAACGATTAAGCACAGATTTGTTCATACGGTTTGTTTCTCAATTCCCGTGTAATTAACACATTGTTAAAATTATATTTCTCAAGGGAGAGATGAAAAGCGAAATATATGTATTTGTTTGGTGTATATAAACAAAAACTCATTATTGTCGGATCGCGGATTGCGACACAAAATTTAGGAGCTCTTCAGCTAATTTGCATAGAAATAATAATAACAAAAGAAATGGAAACAGAAAAGTCAACTTTCGCTGGCATTTAATTTACACGCTTTCTAAGTCGCCCAAAAAACAAAAACCGAAAAACCAAAAAGCCAAAAAAAATAAACAACTAAAAATAAACAAAATAAATAAAGAAAGAGAATCTAGAACCCAAGCTCAAATCGAAAGGTGCTAATGGGCCACAAATCAAGACCAAATGCCAAATAAATTTTCAATATACTCAAAGAGCAGCATAATAGATGCTTTCATATCATCGGCCTCTGAGCTTAATGATGAAGCTAATGCACCGTTAGTTGGCATTTCAATACCACATGCCACATGCCACATGCCAGCACAATGCCTAGGTCATGGCGCTCCTGCTGCTGCTGCTGTTGCTGCCATGAATTGCAGTTAGCTTCGTCTTCATCTTTGAATGATGCAACATGCGACTTTTTCACGCTCTCAACTCATTTAATTAGTGGGCAGCTAGAGCCAACAAAATGCATGCTCAACCTGCAGCAGAAGGAAGTGAGCGACTCGAAGATATCTCTTAGAGCGGAAATACAAACTTGGTTTCCATTGTTACTTGGGCGCACATTAACTGATTCAAATGAAACTTTCTGATTAAGTTGATGGGCTACAATTTTCGGCACACCCAACTGAGAGATTACCGCTGTAGATATTGCTGCTTGGGTAACTTAGATTTTATAGGTCGATTATGCCACTATAGCTTAGATCTTGAAGATCTTATATATGTAAGTCATTTCAGAAAGGAAGTTTACTCTGTGAATAGTAATATGTCAAGACCTGTTGAGTTCCTTGAGGTTAACTGGCAAGATATAGGTATATGCCGGACTTTCTTAAGCAAAACTACTGTTCTTTATATATCTTCAACTGAGGAAACTCTGAGATATTAATTTTATCTCATTTAAGATTAATCGACATTATGAGCTAACCTTGCTTCATATCAGTTTCTACTCCACTTCCATATTGCTCATTTAACAGGGTATTCTAACTGGCCGCTGGCGCAGTGGCTTGTGCCTGACGCCAAAGCTCAGCTCAGCTCAGCTCAGCGCAGCTCAGCTGAGCGCCTCATTGACCACGCCCTCGCCCGTTGTACGTAGCTAGCAATTAATTATAGTTTTTTTCATTTGCATTATTACGTTGAAAAACTTCGAGCTACCCCAATGAAAATGGTAAAAAGAAGTTTCACTGACTAGATGTAACGCCCTACCCCAACCTCAACGTAGCCGCGTGCCTCATAACAATGACACCGACAATTTTACAACGCATAGAGCAGATAATCATAGAGTTGGGAGCAAAAGCCAAGACAAGCCAGAAACAAAAGCCAAAAAGAAAAGTGAATTGCAGTTGAGTTCATCAAAAATCAACACAAACAAAGCAAAATATATATATATATGTATGTATTTGAATTGGCCTTAGAAACCGGAACTATACCATGAAAGTGTGAAATATTTGCAGCTGCCAATTTCCTATAGATGAAGTGAGACTGAGTGGGGTTGATGGAAAGTTCAGAGCGAAATGAAGCATGGAATTGCCTACAAATCGCCTGACCATGAAATAGTTGTCATGACTTCTTAGACCAAGAAGAAGAAAGAGCTCAAACAAAACGTCGCTGGTCTTATCAGACAGAGGCTTGTTAACAAAAAAGCAGCAGCGGCAGCAGAGAGAGCCCGTTAGAGCCGAAAACTTATGCTAATCAAAGAGAACCCACCAAAAGCAATTACCTAGCGGGGTTCGAGCACTTGGCGGAAGCTGCTAAGCTAAATGCAAATGAAAGCATTCAAGCAGAAAGCCCAAGGCGGAGCAGCGAGACAAGAGCTCAAGGGAAAGAGCCTAACATTATTCATATGATTAGGAAAAATCGAACAATGCGCTGCCGAAGAAAGCTGAGAAAAGCGCAGCGATGATAGCGATAGCTCTCTCTCTCTCTCTTTTACACACACACACACACACACTCTTTATCTATCTGCATCTTGGCCTGGCTTGGAGCTCTTGAACTAGGTCTAGCTTGGCTTTCTAACTATTTCTTTTTGTTTTGGGGAAAGGGTTTTGCATTACCATCTTTGCAGCTTCTTGATTTATTAAGAGCTCAAACTTTTACTTGCAATTAAAGAATAACTAATTACAATAATTTAGAAATAAAACTGGCGCTCATTAGCAATAAAAATACGCGCAAATTATGCGAAATGTTGTAAAAGTGAAACTTCAATTATTGTGCGGGCCCTTTTAAGTGGTTTCCAGACGCCAGATACCAGATGCCAGACTCTAGACTTCAGACTCCAGACTCTTTGATCTTGGCTTCATTTGTGGCCATGACTTGGCTACTACCTAGCAGCGATTTGGCCAAATGCGTGGGCCAAAAATAGGTTGCTAGCTGCGCCAATCGTGCCGCAGATCTTTCGACTTTGATGCTCTAATGAGAGCCTTGGGCGCCGGACGAGGCACTTTCCATTAAGTGAGAGTTGCAGCCAAACTAAAACAAACTACATCAAAAACTGCCAGACAGACAGTGCCCAGTGCCTGTTTGTTTAGTAGTAGTAGATGCCTCACGAGTCCACGACCAAATTAAGATCTCACAGCATTTGGCAACTAATTGTAAATGTCTTCCCACTATTTGCATTAGCATGCCTGCCTATGACCCCGCTATGGACGTCTCTCTCTAGATGCTGCCATAGACCACTCAGGCTCCCTCTTTGGAGCACTCTCCTTTCTAGAGCTAGGCTCTCTGGGCTCCTCTCTAAGCCCTCCTTCGACCCCTCTAGTGACCTCTCAACTGCTGCCTCTTTTGACCATTCAGACACCCCCTCTGGGGCCCATCAGCTCATCCTTTGCATTTTTACTTTGAGTTTGTCTTTGACTTTGGCTTTTGGCTTTCTTCTTGTAACTTTCTGCTGCTTTGGCTTTCTAGGTCGTGTAATTGTGCATAGAGCACACACACATACGGAGAAAAACAAAAACCAATTGCATTTAAATCACAATTCGTTTTGTTGTTGCCAATCTCAGCTTTAGTTGGCATTGTCTATGGCTAATTCAATTGCTGTGAAGAGAATAGAAATAAAATCTGGCAGCAACAAAAGCAACAAATATTTCGAAAATTGATAAATTATTTATAAGGCGGCCAGAACTGTACGAACTGTGCCGCTATTCTGACTTTTATGGTCTAGAAATTTATTGTACTTTCTAAAGCAAAACTAAAGAAGAAGAAGAAGCAGCAGCAAACGGAAAACAACAAAATAATCAACAAATTATTAAAAACAATAAAGAAGCGTTAGGTTTGAAAATGGTCAAAAGTAAATACTCTAACGGACTAGCTGGAAAGATAAATATAGATAGTTAAACTAATTGCTTAATTACGGATATAAATATAGATAATTATAGATGATTATATGCATATGGTAAAAATATATTTTTATTAGATTTGCCTTTAGTTGACAAATGAAAATTGGTAAAATTAGAGATGGAAATTCGCAAGCTAGATTTTTTAGAGTCCATACCCAGACATAATATTATATTTCAGTCTGTGAAGAGTAAAGAGAGAGTCCAGCCTTTCAGTAACTCTTAACCTTCTCTAAGGTTTTTTACAACTACATATAAAAAATATATATGGTGGAGGAGGTATAGGAGAGATCATACACTCATATGCATACTTATATCACGCTAAGACGTCAAAGCAGGGAAACTTCTACACTGACTTTTAAGAACTCTTTCATTCCTCTCCCTTCCCTCTAAATGTTTAGCACTTGCAAAAAGTCTTTGAGGCTATCAGCTTTACGTCTATCCACAATAAGTCAGTAGGTCAGTCAGACAGTGAATCAGAGACAAACCTCTATCCTCTCTACAAGCTCAGCTGCATTCGTTTCATCTTCTATGACAATTCGTAAAGGCTCAATCGGCACAGACCAACATACAGATCGACTGCGAGTCCCACATAGCTGTGGCTGCTCTTTTGGCCAGCTTGAACCATTGGCTTCTTGGCCTTGGGGGCAAATTTAATACAGCAATTTTAATGGCTCAGCTGCAATTAATGTGGCCATTGAAAAGATATGCATCTATCAAACTTTCCACCAAATCTATCTGGCGAGAGTGAGAGACAGAGACAGAGAAAGAGAGAGAGAGAGAGAGAGAGAGAGAGAGATATCGCACAGACATGCAATATTTAACCTAGAGACAAAAACACACACAAAACACATCATCAGGTGAATGCAATCAACGTACAAAAATAATGCTGCAAATTGCGTTTGTTTTGCTTTTCTCAATTGCGAAAAACTCAAATGTAAAACATTTCTAAAGTTTTCGACAATTTTTTGCTTTTATTTCAATGTTTGTCTACGAAGTGAAAGGAGTTTATTGTTTTTGTTTAAATGGTGCAGAAAGTGTTAAAAATATTTATTGATAGATTTTATACAGATGACTCTTACAGGAAAGCAAATTTGAAGCAGTTAAATTGATTACTGATAATATATAGGCACTATTATTTTCATGAACTCTGGGAGCTGTGTACCCTGGGAAGATGGAGCAGTATATATAAAACTAAAATTACTCCTATTAGAGTTGTGTTAAATACGAAATATTATACGATAGAAATGTAATTGTGATCCTAAAAGATCTTATATACTACATGAAACTATATTATATTCGTAATACTAAATACTCTAAAGGGAAACTTCAAGATATATATAGTATTAGACAAGCGACTTAGAGAGACTTAGAAGAGAGCATATAATATGTTTTATAGCACATCAAGTTATCTATCATCTATCCGATACTAACTTCTCTCCAGCTCCAGTTCTGCTCGCTCAATAAATTTGATTGTTTTGGCATACAAGAAAACCCACTCTAAAGCAAACTTTATATCTGCATTATAATTTGAGCTGAGCGAGTATTGCCCAGTCGTTTGCTTTTATAGTTGTCGTCATTATATGTGGCGCTACAACTTTTACTGTGCATGGAGAGCAATAGCAGCAACTCCAGCTCCAGCAGCAGCAAACGCCATTCGCACTAATAAAGGCGTCATCAAATTTATGTCTAATGCAAAAGAAAGTGCCAGCCGGTGGGCGTGGCACATTTGACACAATTCTCTAGAGCAACTTGGTGGCAACTGTTGTTGCTGTTGCTGCTGCTGCTGCTGCTGCTGCTGGCAATGCCGCTTGACTGCAATTGCCAATTGCAGAGCTCACATATTTTATATATGTTTATTGTTTGTTGTCGGCAAATTTAAATTGCTAATTTGTCGCTCTTTTCAGCTCGATTCGTTCTTGTTGCCCTGCATCGGGAAACATTGTAAACTCCACCTGGAGCCAAACGTCCAGTTGCCCATTTAAAATGCACAAAACTTTTCTGAACTTGGGCGAGCCGCATAATTTGTTGTACTAGCTGAGATGTACGTCAGATACAGAGAAAGAGCAAAAGAGAAAGAGACAGGCACAGAGACAGAGACGGAGACACACAGATAGCCTACATAAATGCATAGATATAAATATAGAAGTTTTCTGTTCTTTTGCCTTTATGAGTGGACATTAAAATGCATAAGTCAAAGTCTCAGAGGCGGCTTCTGCTGCGGAAGCTGAAGTTTTTTATGCCAACAAAATAATCGTTGAGAGTCGCTATTAAGTTGAATTTTATAGCTCAAGTCATGGTTGATCATTTTTCAATTAACTTCCATCATTTTCCTGCCTCTACAGTGGACTGTGTGTGCTAATCGATTAAATTAATACTATATACTTATCGTTTATCGATGTTTGTTATACACTTTTTGCCTTCTATATTATAAATAGAGATGTTGCTGTAGATAAAAGTAACTCAACGAATATATCGATTACTTTTGATTGCTAACGATAGTTATGATTGTAACTATAGAGTTATCGAGTACTTGATTTTTATCATTCATTGTCTACATTTCACATAAAGCAGATAACCCAAATTTACATATATCGATAACATCAAAAATGTCTCTCAACTCCTTTACAATTTAAATACATTAGTAAGTCTTGAGTCCAAGTCCAAGTCTAGAATTCATAGCTATTCGATCAAATTCCAAGGTCAGATATGAAAAATCGACAGTTATCGATAATATTTGCAAGGAATGCATCGCTTATCCATAATAATATTTCTCATTTGCAGCGAGCTCGATTATTTTCTTCTTCGATTGCTCATAATGCATCGCCTATCGATATAATTTCAAGCTGAATATCGACAAGATCAAAAGCAATATCAACATCTATTTCCTGCACATGTTTTATGCATACTATAGTATATTTGTGATAGGCCTCAGCTGGCTAGTTTAGACTTCTATTTGTAGTTATATCGAAATTGCAATTCCTGTCTCTTGTCTCACTCAACCAGTTTGCCAGCCAGTCAATACAATAACTCTTCATTAAAACGCAATTTTCACTAGATATTCGACTGGTCGTGTGCCTGGTTCGTTTTCAATTTCAATGACTTGCTGTGCCACATGTATCGATTGCATAGCTGTCTTCATCAACTCACATTGAGGCAAGTGTGGTCAGTTTTTAGGCCAAACAACTGGCACACTGACAGCTGATTGCTGCTGCTGTTGCTGCCGTTGACAACTTGACACAATTTTGTGCCAAGTGTCGATAGACAAAGTGTCAATTTCCATGCCGGGCCAGACAAATAGAAGGCCTTCAGCTGGCTTCTAGCCCTACGCAGGGCCAAACAAAGTAATAATGCTTTAAAATCGAAATCGTTTGCCGTATTTCACGGATATTACAAGCAGTTAAAGGCAGCTAACCTCTAATGGCATGGGCAAATATTGATATAGCAGTGTGGAGAGGCAGCCAGAGAGCGGTAGAGCGGGCAGAGGGGTATATTGATGATTACAATGCCAAGTCCAGAGAGGAGACTTCTCTTTAAGAGTCGTTGAATGTGGCCATAATAATGTTTGCCGGCACCACAAATGCCCACATTGTTGTTGTTGTCTATCCGTCTGTTGTCGTTAGTTGTTGCTGATGTTGTCAACTACTGTGCTGAACGTCACCAGCAATTTGTAAGCCATTGCTCTGTGTTGTTGTTGTTGCTGTTGTTGTTATACCCTATGCCCAGTGCACACTCTGCGTGTGTGAATGGTTAGCGTTAAGCTTCGCACATGGAGTCGTGCTAAGTTGACTTTGACGATTGGAGTAGCCTAAGAGCTAATGAAGTAGACTCAAGCAGCTTAAGAGTAACCATAGAGGCGTGTATCACACTTTAGACTAGTTAAATTTGTTGAGAAACACCTTCAATTCAGCACGAATCGATGATTATTGTTTATCATCGTTATCGTTTATACATATATGTACATATAAATTTGCTAATAAAATATGCAAATTCGATTCTCATTAATTATACGATAAGATGCAGACATTTTTCCAATTTATATATATTATCAGTAATCAAACTCTGAGAGAGATGTGGAGCATAGCAGTAAGACAATGAAACACAATGAGTCATTCACAAATCCCTAACTTTCTATTATATTCAAGCTCTTTCCATTTGCTTTAAATCTATAATTATCGTTTAAGCATATCTTAGGTAAATCATATATATTAACCAAATCTTTTACATTTGCCGCTCCGCGGATTACCGATAATTATCGTTTACTGACCATCACAAGTTATCGCTAAGCAGGCATCATAAGTAGGTACTATATTATGCTTAAATAATTTAATCTCATCGATATTTATCAGCTCAAAGACAATAGCTATTGCTAAGAAGCAAACTAACTAGCATTGTTTACCAAACGCGATTTTGTAAGAGCTTTCGAGTTCGATTGTAAAGTTCATAATATATTTAGCTGCCTTTTGTCCGACTAACTTAACCTAAAAATTGGCTGATAGCTTTAATCCTCATAGGAGTCGTAAAACAGAAGTCTTTTGAGGCATTCATAAGTTATATTGACAGATATAAAAGAACGAAGGCTTTAAAAATAAGAGAGCTTGCTTTGGGCATGTATTGTTTGGCATATGTGTGTGTATATGTGTGTCTATGTAAGAGTGTTTGTATAAATATGCATTTGTCTGCAGGCTATAGGTAGCCTAGTAGACTACAGGGCATCTCTTAGTCTGCCAGTATTACTAGTTCTCATTGTTGTTATTGCTGCTATTGTCTGGCCATTTGTCAGATTTATTTGTGTGTGTTTGTCTGTGTGTGTGTATGTGGGCATTGTCAGAGAGGCGTGTAAACACTTTAACATTTGACTTGGCGTCGACTCGTTGAGCTGCATTTGAATGCAATGCGACTTTCTCGCCAAGCCCCAAAACAGAAGTCAGCAATAGCAACAACAGCAACAACAACACCCGCACAATTATGTGAGAGGAGTCAAAGATGGAGCTGGGAGCTTTGGTAAGATTCCATTGAAATCATTAAAATAACAAATTGCGCACGAAACGCAGCGCCCAAAACAAAAATGGACAAAGCCAGAAATGCAGCGAGAAGCTGTACAGACGATGCTGACGATGCCAGAGCCACAAGGTAACTGGCCATGAAACCCACAACAAAATGGTGCAAAAAGGGTACAACAACAATAGCAACAACAACAGCAGCAGCAACAGCAGCAGTAAGCGGGCAATTATGGCCAAAACTGGCCAAAACGTAAGCAAGCAATGCACTTTCTAACTGCACAGAGACCAAGAAGAAGAAGAAGAAGAAGAAGAAGAGGCAGCAGCAGAAGAAGAAAAGAAAGAAATATATCTATAAAGTCATCGAAGTTTATCAACATGCGCATCATAAAAGCAAAAGTTTTCCTTTTGGGCCAAAAGCGTGTGCAATGGGCGTGGGCCACACCCACAGCTAGCAGTGAAAATCTGTGTCATTTGACAGCACAAAGAGAGAGAAAGAGAGAGAGAGAAAAAGTTCAACTCTAATTGGGTTCAAGAGGATCACATATGGTAAAAAATATTAAAAGAGAAAAAGGAAAAGGAAAGCTCGTAGCTCGTAGATTAAAGGCAACTAGACAATTGCCTGCCAGCTAGATTAATCACCCGTAGCTGGCTTTAGTTTAGTTTAGTTTAGTTATATACATAGTTGATGTGGTTCCCATGCATCCATAACACGACCGCATCTTCAATCAATGTCAGTGAAGGAACGCGAAAATTAATGAGCGAATTTTACACTGGACACAGATAAATACAAACACACTCACACACACACACACACACACACTGCACTCATATCTATATAGATATACAAATACATGTGCACATTGAGATATATTGCAGCTCGCATTTTGCGTTTGATGGGCAGGCGGAACAAAATCCAGATAGAAATAGTAAAAAGAGACGCAGCCCAATGCGAGCAGGTTTACACGTTGCGGATTAATTGGCTAAAGCAAGCAGAGCAACTGCTTATGGATTAGCAAAGAGCATACTAAATCAATTTTGCCCAGATGCTAATGCCATGAGAATGGGAAGAGAAGATGATGTACTTAACGTAATACAATAATAGTTCGTGATATGAAAGCGAGATTAAAACTGTATCTAGATTGCCAAAAGAGCATAGCAAATCAATCGGAATTTATGATAATGCCAGGAGGATGAATAGAGAAGAGGAAGATACTTAACAAGCAATGCAAATAGCTCGATTGATTTACGTAATCATGCATAGGTAGATCATATTATTATTATTATTATTAGAGAAAGGCATAATAAATCAATTTGAGTGTGAATGCCAAGAAATTGAGCATGATATAAAATAATTCTTGATATAGAGTAATACTAAGTGATACAAAAAATGTTGAATTATATATCAATTTAGTCAGTTTGAATGTTTTTTAGACTTATCTTAATATGAGTTTGATCAGTATACAGAAAAAAATTGGGTATAAATAGACTATCAAGTAAAGAAAATGCTTAGCCTAGTTATCATGTTAGTTTAATGATATATCAAGATGATGCTTATACATATGTGCACACATCATAGCTGATCAGTATTAGCTATACCTGATCTGACATACTCACATTTTCCTTTCAGTAAAAGTGATAAATAAACTATTCGAAATCCTACTGCAAATTCATGATAAGAGCGCACCGCATAAACCGCATTTGCCATTACTCATTTTACCGGCTGCTACCTCACTCTAGCTCTCACTCTACCTATCGCTCTCTCTCTCTCTCTCTCTCTCTTTCTCTCTCTGTCCCTCTCGCTCCAACGCAGCACTAACAAGCTGCATCTAAAGTTTCCAATGCAAAAAGAAAAATATGCCAGAGATTTGAAATGCTGTTGGGTTTTGGCATCCCAGCAACGTAATTTGATAGGCGACAACTAGAGGCCAACTGTTGGCTGTTGGCTGTTGGCTGTAGCCATTGCTGGCAGAATGTAGCTCGCAGCGTGTGCGTATCTTTTACACAACAGCAACAGCAACAACAACAGCAATTGCAAGTGCGACTAATAAATTAATGTGGCAGCGTCTGAGCTTGTGGCAGCAACAGCAGCTCATACCTGGCTGTCACCTGGTCTAAAATGAAAGCTACGCCTGGGAGCTGACTGGCTTTGCTTAGCGTGCTAAATTTGCTAGCCAGTTGCCAGCATGTCAATGCTAGCAGCAGCAACAACAACAGCAGCAGCAGCAACAACAGCAGCAGCAGCAACAGCTACAATTCGCACTCGCATCGGTATTTGTATCTCAAAGTGAGTTTTGCGTTTGCATACGAGATGAGGTCGAGACAATGAGAGAAGAAGCTGTTGCTGTTGCTGCTGTTGCTGTTGTTGCTGTTGCTGTTGTTGCTGATGTTGCTATTGCTCTTGTGCCTGGGAGTTATGTTAAGCTGCCTAACGGTGCTGTGGCTGGAGCTGGCGCAGCATTTCGATTCGCTCGAGCTGCGGCTCTTTATTATTACCTCTAATAATACTCAGAGAGAGAGAGAGAGAGATACAGTGAGAGAGTTGCTGGCTGAACAAAGGCTCGCCAAGTCAGAGTCAAGTCCGTCTATAATGCTGACCATTTTGATTATCATTCACTTAATTATGATTGATAGCTGTAAATGCTGATGATGTATATCTTGGCCAATGGCTCAGTCAATCAGTTATCAGTGTGTGTGTGTGTGTGTGCTTCCATGTTTCTACATTCTATTAGATACGTTCTGCTGCCAATTGATTTACTGTTAACTCATTTCTCTCTCTGCCTCTCGAGATGCGTCTTATATAGCAATCAAAACGGCCAACGGCAATCACAAATACCAAAACCAAATACCCGATAGCCAATACCCAAAAGCCAAATTTGTTTTGGCCATATTTGTCCGCTGGCTGCTACAAAAAAATTCAAATGCAAATTGAGGTTACAAACTATCGACAAAATGCCCACAAATGGTCGAAGACTTCAGTTGCCAGCCAAGTGAAATTTTAGTTGTAGTTGTTACACAGAATTTGTCGCAAATTGCAGTTTGCAGCCTGACTCTAGAGTCCCCTGCCAGGGGGAGAGGGAGAGGGAAACGAGACCATCATCATTCGCCACAGTTGGCGGTCACGACTGAGACAAAGGACTGTGACGAAATCGTTGACTGCAGCTTCGATATTTTCCACAAGAATTACACTGACAGAAAAGCCTAAAGGATAAAATATTATTAATTATTGTACCATAAACTTACTTACTTTAACCTCAGCAATTGTTGCTGAGCTACGATTCAGCTCTGTTTCCCCCAAGTTGAAGTTTCGCCCAACAATTTTCGCTCAGTGTAGCTGCTTACATTGCTTTCGAGGTCGGCATTTTATAAAGCAAACTTTTTATTTTTACTTTAGTTTTTTCAGTTTTTTTTTTTTTTTAGTATTTCCCTCTAGTGGTGGGCACTCTCTTTAATAGGGTGCGCAGCCAATGATATAGACATTAGCTCCGCAGGCTCTCCCATAATTAACGCACTGCATAATGTTGGAATTTTGCAGCGACTTTCAGCCTCTGTCTCTGTCTCTATCTCTGTCTCAGTCTCTCTCGCTGTCCCTGTCTCTTCTTCATCTTGATATTCAGCGTCTTGTTGGTCTTTGGAAAAGCCATGCGAAAAACAGTGAAGCGCAACGCGCGAAAAACAAAAGAAGTCGGAAAGCAAATGCCACAGGCGCTACACAGCCAAAGCCAGCCAAAGAAGATAAATCTAAAGAAAGTCCAATAAAGAAAGTGTTGGCCCGAAGGCCCCCTTAACAGACGCAGAACTACATATTATAATGCCAGGCATAGCTCAGCGAATGCCAAAAAGACAAAAGACAGCCGACAACAGCAATAATTAGGCGCAACAAATTAAAGGCAACGACGCGTCGTTGTTGCAGTCGACGCTTCATTGAATTCCGCGGCGACTTCTTCCACAGATCAGAAAAAAAATATGAAAAAAAAATACAAATATAATCATGCAACATGTAGAAAGTTTTGATGGCTTATTTAAATGCGAATTGGCAGTTGTATTAACTGATTTTTTGTTGCTATTATTATTATTATAATTATAATTATGTTCATTTTCATTTTCATTTTGTTAAACTTCTGTTGGACTAATTTCGCTTTCTTTTACATTTGCAGGTAAGACACACCCCCTTTTACAAGCTCATCCATTGACCGCAAGCTTTGTACGTGAAAGATTTCAAACAAATCTTTACAAATCATTTGAACAAGCGCGGCAGCCGGCACCGGCTCTGCAATGTTTGTTGTGCGTATTAGCGTTGAGGGACAACAGCAACAACAACAACAACAGCAACAACAATGTAAACATTTTGACCATTTGCGGTTAGGTGGCGTCGGGGTGGTCAAAGACTTTGTGCTTTGTGAGGTAAACGACCAGGTAAGCGACCCGTTAGCTCGCTGGCATGCCATAGCGAAGCACTTAAGTGAATTTTGTCTTTCGAATTATGAGTGGCTTGATTGCGAAACGGGCTCAAAAACAAAAGTTGAGCTACAGCTCAAAGAAAATAAACAACAACTGAAAAAACTTTCAATCGAAAAACCACAAGAACCCAAAAGTAATTTCAAATGAAAGAATTTGAGGTGGTTTAACTCATTTTAAATAATATCGGAAAGCAAAGAAATGTCTTTCATGTGAACGAAAGAAAAAGTAACCTTCGATAACATATCGATAACAACTGGTAGAGTTTGAAATTCAAGGCAAAGGTAAGACATGCATCATTCTTCAGCACTACAAGTAAATGATACAACAAATTAGCTCATAGCATTACTTAATGAATGCTAATAATCTAAATAAATCCGTTGTATAACACGATTAATCGATTATTAAAACTGCCAAGGCGTAACTAACGAGATGAAACGATTATAGGCGCCGCTTAATCAATGGCAAGAGCTTTATAAAAATCGATCAATTTTGCCCAACACCTCTCCATTACCATCAACAGTTGCAGCATAAATCATGTCTGGAACTGCAATTGGTTCGTAATCAAAGTGAAAGATAACAAAATTCCGACAATAAATTGAAGAACTAATCGAGTGCAAGTCGTGATTGAGAAGAGTAAACAAAACAGCATTGATTGCAATCCATGCATTGCTGCTCCAAAACTCTGAATGCCCCCAGCTAAAATAATTAAGCCGCTCATTAAAAGGCGCATCCGTTCCATGGGCAGCGGGCATTGGATGTCTTTTCGAAAAAGTTGACCCAGCAAGCAAATGCATCATTGCTCGTTAAAAATCATATAATGCGCGCCCATATAAACTCATTAAAAGTTCAACAAACTCGACGGAGCAGCCGAAACAACTGTTAACAGTGCCCAAGGCGGGGGGAGCGGCTGACCAGGGGAAATGGTAGGTCTAAACTAGAACAATAAACTCGGCCAGAGGCAACAGCAACAGCAACAGAAACAGCACCAACAACAGCAACAGCAATAAGTAATAAGTACTAAGCATAAAGAAAAATATTACGGCACTGCGCATTAAACACGAAAGCAGCTCGGACAACAGCAATAACAACAACAACAGCAACAGCAACATCTAGAATAACAACAGCAATAGCAGCATCAGCATCAGCTACAACGGCTACAACAATTAAGAGCTTATGACAAGTCACAAAAATAGCTCGAAGCGACAGGCATTAGAAACAAATTAGAACAAATTAGTA
>NW_022045895.1:307460-345414 GCF_001654015.2 Drosophila navojoa
CAACAAATAGCAGCAGCAACATCAAGAATATCAACAGTGACAGCAACAGCATTTCAGAGAGGAGCATTAGAAACAAATTGGAGTGAATAAATGTGTTAAAACAGCAACAGCAACAGCAACAGCTCATAGCAACAATTGCAGCAGCAGCAGCAGCAACAGCAACATGTTGCACTTGCATTTGACACATTAAACGCTTGCCACGTTTCTTCCTCTTTTCTATTTGGCCTGCAACAATTATGAACACGAGTTGCATGGAATGTTGCTGCTGCTGCTGCTGCTCTTGCTGCTGTTGTTGTTGTTGTTGCCACATGTGGGATTATTCAATTTTTGTTGCCAACGCCGCCTGCAAAATAATGTAATTGCTGTGCATGTGCACAGCAGCCCACCAGCCTCCGCCCGCTCCTGCTGCCACCCCTCCCTCTTACTCCTCCTCCTCCTACCCCTTTTACACCTGTGCGCGCCAGCCACTGCAACGCTTTGATGCAATCTACGACGCTTACGAAGCAAACATTGGGCGAGTTTTTTTTTTTATGAGACGCGTTACACTTATATCATAGAAAATTGTTGCTGTTGTTGCTGCCTTTATTGCTTCTGCTGTTGCTGCAACATGGCCAGGATGGCGAGTTGACTTGACCATGGCCTCGCTGCTGCGTCGGCCCATCCGGCTTTGTTTGTTGTTTGACAAGTTATGCGCGGCACAAAAAAATTGTTATATATATATAAAGTCATATAGATATACCCATATACATATATATGTGTATATGGAGAAAATGTAACACCGCCCAAGATGGATATCAGTTACGCATGCGCAAAGACAGCGACAGCGACAGCAACTGCTGCAACTGAAGATGGCAGTGTGGTAATGGCATGAGCAGCAGACGCAGTCGCTGCTGTCCCTGATGACGCCGATGTCGTGTTGTTTGTTTTTTAGAAGACACTGTTGCCAATGGGCACAATTGGAGCAAATGGACTGTGGACCTTTAAAGCCGAGACGAAGCAGCGCTAAGAATTCTTAACTGAATTGCCCAACATATAAATCAGCTAAGGATGGTTTATTTGCCCTTAGTTATATATTTGCTATACACTCGCATACCTTAATATATATGAGGCTGGTCATAACTACGCTAGCCATAGTTGTTATCGAAAGGGTTTTTGATGTACTATAGACTATTTCTTATTGTCTTTTCTTATAGAAAATGTATGATATTGTGATCCTTCATTTTTTCTCATATATAAGAAACTAAACTGAAGAGGTATGAGTTGACCAATACCACTATATGATATAAAATGTATACATATATAAGACTGTCATAGACTAACGTCATAGACCAATATTTCAGACATTTTCAAGCATTCACCACAGTAAATTTGTCGTATAGCTGTCTAGCTGTTTGATATATAGGTATTTAAGAGAATTGTTAGACTTCTTTTATATCAAACCTTTTGCAAAAGAAAGACTCTATAAACTTATTTGCAAATATATCTTTAGAAATTACAACGATTTTGAAACATATATAAAGCAGAGCAACATGTTTTGAGCAACAATCAGAATGGCAATATCAATTTCTCCACGGATGGATTTCAAAAGACTCAAAACACGCTTATAAATTCCTAGTATTAGAGATATCTTAATATATATAATCATCTATAACAATTTAAAAACTTCATTCAGGCTAATTTTTTAAAGAAACTGCTTGAAAAAAATAGCTTGATATTTAAACAGATATGATAGTAAAAAATCGTAGCTAAGCTGCATAAAAGTTATTTTAGAAAGCTTTGGAGCTAGTATTATAAACAAAATATCAAACACCGAAGCCAGTTTATAGCTAAAAAGACATTAAGAAACTTTGGCTAAAGAATGAACTGATAGAAAATCCAAAGAAATTTATACAAAGCATCAACAATAACCTTGGCTCTACGACTGCTGTGCGGTGTCTCAGAGTCAGAGTCGGAGTCAGAGTCGGTCTCTCTGGCTGCTCTCTGGCTATAGCTTTCAACTCTGAACTTTATGGTATAGTAACGGATGCAGCAAATGCTGGCCATCACCTGGCGAATTTATTGAACCTTCTTTGTAATTACGCCCCGCGGGCAAAAGCAATTTCTTCTTCGGTGAGTCTCGAGCGGAGTTCAAGAAAAATACATTTTTTTTTTGTTTATAAACTGCGGTATGGATGCTGCTTGATGCTGGCTCGGCTGGCAGATGGCTATCAATGGCCAGCAAACCGGAAAAAGCGTTCAACAAACAACGTCAGCAGCAGCAGCAGCAGCAGCAGCAGCAGCAACAGCAACAGCAGCAACATTGAAGGCAAATAAACAAACAAATGAATTGCGTGGATTTGCATGAGAAACTACAGTTAACAACATAACAAGCGAACAACAACTGCAAGCTCAAGTGAAATGTTTGTGTTTAACAACAACAACAACAACAACAGCAACTGACAGTAGTCAAATCTTCAGATTTTCGGTAGCTTTTGGCCCACCAACAGCAGCAACAGCAGCAACAACAATAGCCGGCGGCAACATCGTGAGCCGACAATCCACTTGAAATTTCACGCTCTTTAAATAACAACAACAATAAGCTGACAAGAACCAGCAAGCAGCAATTAAATAAAGCATTCACAACACACACACACACACACATGTTCACACACATACTATTTACAACAAAATTTCATTTTCACTTAACGCATCAAATTAAATAACAAATAAAAAGCCCTCGAGAGCAAAGCAAAGCAACAACAACAACAACAAATTCGGTATAAGTAAGAGTGCTCTAGGCGGCTATGCACGACTAGCAAATGCCCTAAGCAAATGCTGAGATGAACAACGAGGGTTATTGGAAAAGTTGTTGAGCCAAAAAAATATTTATTGAAAATATTAATTGATGTTATTTATAATGCGAATTTTAAGTGTTTAAGTTTTTGAATTTATTTATTTATTGATTAGAATCTAGAGATATTTTTAGGAATTCTTCAATCTATATATATAACCTATATTATATATGCATATTATACCTTCTATAATACCTGTTGCTGACACACGCCCAACGATTTACCTTAGGGTATAACAAATCACACACAAACAATGCGCAACACACACACACACACACTCTCACACACACACACACACACATAATGACAACTAATTTTCTGTTCTTTTACACCATAAACAACCCACAACACAGCAGGGGAACAGAGCCCCTGGCAAGGTGGGGGAGGGGGCAGAGGCCAAAGCGGATGTTGGGGGCGTGTGCCTCAACTGTAAGCGCTGTGACTTTCACGTAATTAAATCAAATCTCAAATGAAAATGAAAATGAAATGAAAATTATTTATTAATTGCGCGCCAGCTACACAGAAAGTCACTTCAGTAACGGCCAAGTGGGCAGAGTGGGCGTGGCAGTAAACCTCCACAACTATAGAGCATTTGCATTGAAACTGAACAGCTTTTGGCTTTCAGGGTGCGCATTTGAATAATAGCAAGTGATTTGCATCTGAGAGTGAGAAAGTGAGAGAGAGAGAGAGGGAGACAGAGATGCAAAGATAAGCCAGCCTCTCCCAGCCCCTCCATTGCGGCCTTAAGCCCTCAGTTATTGTAACTACAAGCTGTCAGCTAAATGCGCTTAGCATTAGCTCCTAACACACACACACACACACAAACAACACAACAACTGCTGTCGCTCATTAAAAATAAATTTCCTGCTGCTGGCATAAATCAAGCGGGCAGAAAAGTGGAAAAGAAGAGAAAATCTAAGGAAAGTGGAAATTATGCGCTAGGCTGCTAAACGTTTAGGACTTGGACTTGGGGCATAAATTTACCAGCAATTGACTAAGTGCATTAGCTTTTAGGCTAATGAATTACAGCTAGCCGAGGCTTATCGATAGTTTCAGGCTCGAGTTCATGGCGATAACAGCTATAGATCAAATCCTGTTACAAAAATAATTAATAATGATAGAAGGGAAAGTATTTGCCAACAGAAATGTTTGGCAAGGCCACATACTAAAGTTAATCGATAAGTTTGCAATCGATAATTAGGCATAGCTTTAAAAATAGCTAAAACACGTTTCGTGCCATAGACGAGAGAACATTTGACTAGAGTAGACTTAGAAATAGCAAAGTCTCATATGAAATACATTATGATCGATATATGCGCTATCGATAACAAGTAAAAATCAAGATCAAATATAGCGAGAAATGTTTGAATCATAAATAATATTATAAAAGACTTATATCAGATAGCTAACTTATATAAAATAACTAAACAGCTATCGATTAATCGATTACACATTGTGCCAGTTAATGCAGTTGCAGCTGAACTCAAACCCCAGTAAAACCCCAAATCAATCATAGTACGCCCAGGGGCCTAGTTCAATCAAAGTAATCAAAGAACTTTCGCTGCTGCTATTTGCTTGCTGCAAATATGCGAAATCACACATACGCCGCGTTGCACACCGTCGATAAATTAGGTGTCAAAGTTGTAGCAAACAGTTTCGGCGTTTAATTGACGCTGCAGCGCGAACTAAACAAACCTTGGGCAACAACAACAGCTGTGACACCTGTAACTCCCTGGCACCATCTCCTCCTCCCCGCCCACTCAGCTGGCCCCCTGCAACAGGCAGAAAAGTAAAATCAACAGCAGCAAAAGAAATCAGCGGAAATGTCACTTTCTTTTCAATCAAAACGCAATTCATGCCACTCGAAATGCATCAACGGCGAAAATGCTACAAAAGGTCGTGCCACTTCATGAGGCGCAGCACTCGAGAGAGAGAAAGAGAGAGAGAGAGCGCGAGAGAAATATATAAAACGAAAAGGTAGAAACACGATTTCCAACTGTGCAGAGGCTGTGGGTGTTTTGCTACACTCTGAACTCTAACCCGTGTGCCAATAAAAATTAAACTACAGCAAAAAGCAAAAACAACAACAACAACAAACCAAGCGACGCTTTAATTTGCATTTCGTGGAAAATTCTTTAGCGAAAAGATAAAAAAACAAAAGAAACACAACAGCAGAAAATATAAGCGAAGCTCCGCAAACCCCACCTGTTGCCAGCTGCCTGCCCAGTTGCCAGTTGCTTGTCCAAAACAACATGGTAAATATTTAAAAATGTACTTAGGCCAAAGTGAAAGAGACAGGCAGCCAGGCAGTCAGCCAACGAGACAGGCAACAAGCCAGAGTTAGAGTTAGAGCCAGAGCCAGAGCTGGAGTCAAAGCCAAAGCCTCGATGGCCCTGCAACAACAATTGAGGCAGGCGAGCGAGCGAGCGTTGAGGCGACAGATGTGACAAACAGCTGACTGCACTAACATCAACAACAACAACAACAGCAACAACAACAACACTGACTCAGTGCAAGACTCAATAATGCTTAGCCAGTTAGCCAGAGCGAAAGGAAGAGACAAAAATGTTTCGAGGCTTCAGGCCAAATGCAAATGATTGGCATGGGAAGCGCAATTTCAAGAGAGCTAAAGAGGCGACTAAGCTAAAAAGAAGTTAAGCTCAATTATGTGCTAAGTAGCAAGGAGCTAGTAACAACAACAAAAGCAACAACAACACTAACAACAACAACTACAAGTTGCAATTAGTTAGGAAAATTGCCAACAAACTTCGAGTGAGAGTTGAGCTTGGAGCTTGCACAAGCAAAGGCCAATTGACAATGACAGCCAACATGGCGTATGAGTCATGCGAGGCGCGCTTGATTTGTTAAACAAGCTGAAGCTGGAGCGGGAGCTGAAGCTGGAGATGTCTTTGTTATGGCAAGAGAGATGCTAGCTGGAGCTTATGAAAGTATGAAGTATGAAGTATTTGGACATTATGAACAATATTTTCACTTGAGGAACAGATTTTGTTTTTGGGTATGCGACTCAAGCTGTCAGTATTTGGACTGTGGGTTGGCTCGTCAGCAATCAGTTAAGCAGTGCATCAGTCATAATATAGATAGATATACATACATAAAAGGCGTTTTGAAAATGAGGTAAACTAATTCAAATTACGAAATTCATTTCTCTGGCTAACAGAGTTGGAATTTGGTGCTATTGTTTAAACATTCCCTCAAGCAGGATACGAGTTAGGCCACAATCATAAATCAGCAATCAATGAATCTTCTATCAGTTTCAATCAGAATATATTTTCTATATATATTCTTTACAAGAACAAAAACTAGCGAAAAATCTTCAAAGTTTCAGCTAAACATCAATCAGTCAATCCATTAATTGGCATACACACTACCCGAAATTCGATGATAGGCACTCAGTTTTCCTGGTTTACTTTTGAGTACTATGCATAATGGAATAGTTTTTTGTTTTTTTATTGCCTGTATATTAACATTTTAAACGATAAATCAAGCCAATCTACTCAATCCAAGCCGTTAGACTTTAAGCCTTTCGTCAATTCCTCAAGAAGGCAATAAATCAAACATTCGAAAAGCAATTCCAGTATAATGCAATAGACTTCGGCTTTAGGCTGCTTTGAGCATTAAGCTGCCTGCTAAAGACTTAGCTTTGATGTTCACTCATTAGTTAGTCAATAATTTAGCAAATGTTGAGCACAAAAGGATTTTCAATAGTAAAACTAATCTTTCTGAGTCTCCAAATGGGAGCTTAAAGTCAAATAGTCTATATATTAAAACGGATAGGAAATAATCTCTGCCAATTCACTTTATAGGCTATCGAAATTGTCAACCTATCAATCAAACAATCAATTAGCCCAGCTATTTATACACACGCAGCTATATCTAAAAACTTTACTCACGTTTTTTTCTCTTAGTTCAACTTACTTTCTGCAACTGCTCTTAGTAAACTTTTTTTCCGGGAACTTCATTAAATAATTGCTTCACCTCCTAAGGAGAGGTGAATCTCTTTACTTTTGCCCATCGTGGCAAGACCTTGCTGCAATCATGGCACAATTTAACTGGCATTCGCCTCAACATTCCTCAAGGCATTCAGCGCAAATTAATTATTGTATTTAGTTATTATTCATTTGCCGCAGCAAACAGAAAGGGAAAACAAAGGGCAGCAAAAACTTGAAAATGAATCGATGCAGAACTTGCAGAAATTGGGCTAAAACAATATGCGAAAGTAGTTCGGAAAAAGCATTTTGATAGCCAAACAAAAGTCATATGGAAATGAGAGTGCTCCCTTGTACCCTACATCACTCGGCGAGAATATATACATTCGTATATATATATATATTTAGAAAGTTTTCAACATGGAAAAGTTGGCACAGGGAAATGGCTGGCATTTATGGAAAGGAAGTGACGGGGCTTGAACTCAAAGCTGAAGCTCTCAGCTCACAGCTCACAGTTCTCAGCTCTCAGTTCTCACTTCTCAGCTCTTAGTTCTGAGCACAAATTACCAAGTAAATACAAAGCCGAGGTGCGTTTAGAAGTTACCAAGGGCAGAGCATACCTTGCTGCCCCTCTGGTTTTTCTTACTGCATCAATTTCTTAATAACTATTCTTTATTTTTTTCTCGCGCTGCTTCCGCTTGGCAGTTGCAGTGCCCGAGGAGTGTGTGGGGCGGCAGGGGGAGCAGCGCCCCATGTTGCACTCAAGCAATTTGTGGCATTATGTGAGGGTCTCGTTTGCCATTAACCCGCTGTGGTGCAGCTATTTTATATGCAGAAGTGCCACACAGTCCGTGGCCGAGTGCGAGTCCGAGTCCGAGTCCGAGTCCAGCTGAAGATTGGCATAGCATCTTGAGTTGCTTATTTTCTACTTCTTCTTTGCTTTTATTTAACCGTTTTCAATTTAAGCTTGGACCTTGTCTGCTGTTATTAAAAAACTGTTTGCGTCAATTTCACACACACACACACTCAGACAAACACTCGCATACACTTGGTGTTGGCTCATGGCAAGTCAACGAGCCAAACAAGCTGCAAACCAAGCAAATATTTGCAGCTGACAAGCACAGTGAAACGTAGACAAGCCCACGCCTGAATCTCCAACTAATCGCATTGCAACTGCAGTTTAATTAGTAAGTCTTTTGGCCACAACAGATTATCTGTTTGTATACAGAAAAGTGACTGATATATGACTGACTGATTGACTGACTGACTGCCTGCTTGATGAAAAGATTGGCACAGAATTCAAACTTTGAAAAGTTGAGATGATATGAAAAACTTTCAGAAAAGTTTCTTGAATGAATTTTGTTAAAGTTAAACTAGATCTCAAATAGGTTTATATGTAACTCGAATATTCTGTTCATACTCTTTTTAATAATTAATAACTTTCTTCTGCTTAAACATTCTGTTAAGTAATAAATAAACAGGGCAACATTGAAATTGGGCAACACCCTGTGCTGCATTGCTGATGCAAGCAGTAGGAATTTAACAGCTAAGCTTAGTTAACATTGCCGCTTGACCAAAAACCACGAGTCGCAGGCTCAAATCCAGTGACAAACATATTTAGCTTACATGCTCTGCTGTTAACATGCTGTTAAAATAGAGGAATGCTGTAAATATGCCCAGACACCCTGTGCTGAGTAACTGATGCAAACACATAGACTTAACACCCAAGCATTGCTGATAACAGCAGATCGCTGGTTCAAGTCCAGCTGCTGCCATTTTGCTTTACCATGCTGTTAATTATAACAGAGCGCACTTAGCACTCGCCGCACTGTGCGCGAAAGCCCAGGTTCAAACCCCACGGAAGTTATAAAATATATGTGTGTGCAAAAAACGTTTTTTTTTTTTTCAAATTAAGATTGACAAGCTGCTTTTATTAAAATAAAATAATACAGCTCTTGTTAAGCAATAAGCAAGCAGTAAAAGCAAACAGATTAAAACGAATCGTTCAAAAAATTTCCCAACGTTTTATGCCCTTCAGCCAATACATTGTACTTATATAGCTGCCCAGCTCGACGCCTTTTCATTTATTTCCTTTCTAACTCTATTTGCAGAAGACAGCGACAGCGAAGCCCACCAAATATCATTATTATCCACACAATCAACACATCTATCTGCTGCCCGAATGCGCCATCCAGCAGGTCTGCAATGCGGTCTATGTCCGTCTCAACTATACCCAGCCGCTCTGCGCCTGTCCATCAAGGTGAGCGAAAAACTAAAACTAAAAGAAATGAAGCCCAGCCCAACCCATGGCTAACCAACCGTAATGCCCCCCAAGCTAGCTCAGCTGGTCGTCCCAGGTTGCGCCCAACTGCGAATCGTCGTCCATCCAATTGTGGGGGAGGGAACGGGGGGCGCTCGAGTTGGTATTGGGAAGTTGGGGGATTGCTAGACAGACAGCTGCTAAACACTAAGCCCAATCTGTCTTTTTTCGCTTTTTTTTCTCTCTCTCCTTAGATATCGTGATCCCTGCTCGGCCAGCCTCAACGAAGATGATCAGCACACCACCAAATTGGTCGGTGATAATAAGAAGAAGGTAAGTTCTGCCATCTAAGCAGTGGGGGAGCGTGCTAAGCAAGCCAAATACACTGAGCGAAACACACAAATCAATTGAAATTGAAATTTGCTTAAAGAGCGCCGAGGTAATTTGAGTTGTCTAAAAGAAATTTCAATGGAAATCTGAAATCGAACAAAAAGGAAAACAGAAACTCATTTTGCAAATTCAGATCCCAACTCTAGCAATTTGGTAAATCGGATTTATTTTCTTAATGATCTCAGCTCTGGTTTATCTCACCATCAAAATACGTAGCTAATTTTTTATGGCTTTTTAAGTTCTCAGAGTCAGAGTTGATTTATTCGTTTGCCCTTTCTGAATGGGCTAACTCTGGCATAATTACTAGGCTTTCATATCGTCAGCGATCAGCGATTATTTTGCTCAGTGCATGGCAATTCGTATAAGTAATTGCTATCAATGATAGATCATGTGGCTGGGCACGACTGGAACTGCTTTTATAGATTCTTGTTTCAAGATTTCCTGGAAGGATCTGCCAATGGGCTAACAAGTTCCCAGTTTCCCACAAACACCAACCACCCGCTGCAAAAATGTGAGTGTGTGGTGCAATTAGTGGTGCAGCGGTGCATAATTGAGTTATAAATGCTGCGAGCTGCGAGCTGCCACTATAAATTTGCCATAAATGTAATAATAATAAAAAGTTTTTAATAGTTTAATGAGCGGGATCGTCAATGTGGGCTGCGGCTAATTGTGTGCGGCCGAGTACCGTTAAATGCCACACTTGCTGTGCTGCATATCTTGCCGGAACTGTACCACTAGCAAAATTATGAAAATGCGTTTAAAAAGCTGACAACGGACTGCGGACAGCGGACAGCGGACAGCGGACAACGGACTGCGAGTAGGCAGAAGCTTAGCTAGAAAAACTGGCACAACTGGCAGGCCACATTAACCTGAATGGCAGCCAATTGGCAGCCAATGGAGCGGGCGAAAGGAAATGCCAGCCAGCCAGCCAGCAGCATGCAAAGAGCGCCGCAAGTCAATCAAATTATTGACAGCAAACAGCAACAGCTAGTAAGAGTGATCTAGTATGAACAGATTGACCAAAAGATACTCTAACTAAAAGAACTAGAAGCCAGCTATCAAGAAAAACTTTTAACTATTGTCTAGCTAGGCATTACAGAAAATCTCATAGCAAATTTGATAGCTCTAGCTTTCATAGCTCTCGAGATCTGTTCAAAATGCCAAGCTCTAAATTCAATATATAAATATTTTAAATACCAAAAGCTACAGATTTTATAGTTTGCAAGGTAGTACGAGCTATGTTAAAGGTTTAGCCTGGTCTCGTCTAGGCTTACAGGAGTTAGAGATTAGTTAAAAGAGTAAAATATAACTTATCTAATTATAGAAACGGTCACATTTTACTTGTCTAATTCTTGAGTAATGGCAATATGTGAGCCTAGTCTTAAAACCATATTAATGGATATTCAGAAATTTGAAGTAGTTCTGAGATGCATATCAAAGATATTTCAGATTAGGTTAGATCTTTTACACTAGATGTTCAAGAAAAGAAACATTCTCATAACTATAGCATAAGCTATAGTAATGCCAATATACCCATTACTCGAACATCTTATATTGGCTATCAATCGAACAACAACAACAACAACAGTAGCCCAATTGTAACACGGAAAATCTGTTAAAAGGACAATCATGGCAATGGCAGTCAATTGAATGGGAGTTCAGGCATTGCATGAGATCAACTGCCAAAGCAATTGGCTTTAGCGATTTCGGACAAGCTTTATGGCTAATGTGGCACACAGGCAGCACAGCACAGACAACGCCCTGGGCTCAGAGCTCACTTGCTCAGCCAACGGTGGCTGCTTTGGATGGATTACACAGCTAGAGATACAGTTTTGCACTTTGCCAGGCAGTCAGCCAGCCTTTGGGTTGCATGTTAACTTTCAATTTGAGCCACGATCAGTGAATATCAATAGGGAGCGGTTTTAGCGGGCTGCACTGCAACTTTCTTCGGCTAGCCCTGTGGGCCAGCCAATCTAAAACAGACGCCGCCAAGTGAATGTCTAATTGCAGCACTCATGCACTCGACTCCTTTTAGCCAGCCATTAGGCATGTCTAGACGGCCTGAAAACGGTATTCATTACACTAATCAAAACTCTTCCTCTCGCTCTCTTCCTTTCTGTCTCACTTCCTGTCCCTCTCCCACTCCCGCTCAACAGGCAATTACGCTGGCCAAAACGTGCGAGGCAACAACTGAGATGCGCGAATGCCGTTCACCCAAGGATTGGTCCCTGTTGGCGCTGCAAAACACACGCACTGGCAAATCGCACTATCTTGTCATATGCCGCTGCCCGGATCACTTCAAAATGGGTAAGTAAACACAGCAGCCAGCAGACGACGGCTTCAGAATCGTCTGGTACAAGCAATTAAGAGTCTAGTCTAGAGCTAATCGAGTAGAGACTTTGTGAGAACTTAGTTATAACCACAAGTTCCCTACCTGAGGCTTTACATCTTTAGTTAATTAAGATTTTCCTTCGTAAGACTTACATCAATAGATGACTAAGGTTTTCCTTTCCACGTGTTGCTTCCTTATAAAACTCAGGCTTGAATTCCTAAGGGTGACAGTCTTAGCTCACTAAGATTTTCCTTTCTAAGGCTTACATCGTTAGCTAACTAAAAAGATTTTCCTTACAGACAAATAACTAAAGCTTTAATCCTTTCTCAATGTTACTTTCTTGGTTAGAACTAATTAATGCTTACATCTATCCGAAGACTTACAGAGCTTGTTAGAGCTAGCTTAGGCTTCCATGATTCCTAAGTGTTACATTCTTAGCTGGAACAAGCTAAGACAAATATTTCTTAAGGTTTCATCCTTATCTGAACTCTGTTCGTATTCGCTTTAATCCTTAAGCAACATCCTTCCACATCTTATCCAACCCTCTCACCACAACCTTTACTAACAAGTTCCATTCCTCCACACTTCACAGAGGGACCCATGGCTCATGATCAGCCCACCTATGCGAGCGTGCCCGGAATCCGTGTCTTTGGCATGATGTGCGTCAAGCCGGGCTACTCGGTGCGCAAGCCCAGTGTACAGCCGCCCAAGCGCTACCAGCTGCAGAAGCCCTTCTATCGTCCAGGCGGTAGCAGCAGCAACAATGGCGGCAACATAATGGGCGGACAGAAGGACAGCTATGGCAGACCCATTTACGGCGGTCTATCCGGCGGTCAGGTGGGCAGCTCAGCCATCAGCGCCAACTATCAGCCACAGGATCAAAGCTTCCAAAACGGCGGCGGCAGCTCTTATCAGTATCTAAATCGACCGGAGAGCACACACAATACGCACAGCAGTGCGGCTAACTTCCGACCGGATCAATTCTCACTCAACGGTTTCCCGGGCAGCAATTACGGACGCAACAATGAGCGACGCGGCGAGGCGCCGCCCATCGAAGCAGCTGCCGAGGAACGCGATCAAATGCCCAGTGGCAGCAGCAGCACACAGTCGAGCGATGAGGCAGAGGCACGGACTACGCTCCAGGCGGAGCAGAGCGAAGCAACTACGGCGGAGTTGACGACACAGCCGGAGCCGACGAGCCGTGTTAAGCGATCGCTCGATGCGCTGGATGACTACGAGCCCGAGTTTCCCTGGGATCGTGTGCTCGAGTTTCAACAGAGCATTGTCTGGGACTAGAGGCAAACCCTAAGCTGAAGCTTAAGTAGTAAAACAATTTTGAATGGGATTATTTCCGGAATACTCTGCAACCTACTGTGACTGAAGCTAAACGAGGATCGCGATCAACTTGATTGTGCCCAGAGATAGATAGTGAGCGGAAGGGAGAGAGCGAGAGAGATGGGTTCAACGACTACATGACAGAGAGGCGATTTTACGTAACGTAACGCATAACGTAACGTAACGTAACGGATTTACAATTAGACGCTAAGCATTTAACTTTAAGCATTTGAAATGGCATTTTTCGATCTTAAGCTGATCGCCTAGCAAACCTTCCTTAATTTATAACAAATACTCGTATTTTGTATTTATTTAAATGAGAAACAAAAAACAATTACGAATTAATTAAACAATTATGCGCCCACGCCCACGCCCGAACTAATTGTTTAATTAATTTGTTTTGCATATCGAAAACCCAAAATATGGCATCAATTCCATTTTTTAAATAAAATATTTAACATATTTAAACATATCTTAATTAAACAGTGAAGCAAATCATTTAAATTATAAACAAAACAAAAAGAAAATATTTATAAATTTAGTTGCCTATTTATGTTAGATCTAAGCTGCATTTACTAGTAGTTAAATTAAAACAAAACTGATCAATGTAAACGATTTTAATGAATTTTTGCTCTGCTGTGCATACGAAATGCATATGTAATAAATTATTTATACATTTTAGTTAAATAAATCAAACAAATTGCATTTATTTGTGGAATGAAAGAATCCATGGGCACAACATAATCTGGTAATGTTAGCAATTGCAGATAACAGAGCAAGCAAAATCAACATGAACATAATAATGCTGTCGGCAATGCATTCGTAAATTCTGTACAAATATTGTGAACAGAAGAATGTTATTAGCAGCTACCTAAGGAAATGTTATTGGCAAATTTCATATATACAAACACAACAGAACAATGTTATTATCACTTATTCAATTGCAAGAGAGAAAGAGCTTTCATTAAAAGCGCTCAAATCATTTAACTTAACATTGCAATGTAAAACTACGATTGAGTGCCTCTTAACAGTGATGGGAGACGGCTGAATTTATGTTATTTAACATAACATTTCAATATGAAAGAGTCGAGTATGTTAATATAAATAATAAAGCATAGGACTCACCCAACATTTCAGCATCGACCACAATATTACAGCTGTACATAGGCGTGACTAAACGCTGTGGTTGATTCTGAAAAGCCTGCCGACAAACTTCCTTGGCAGCTGTCAACACTTGACCTGTTAAGATTTAACATAATTATGGTAATATGTACATAGATGGGTGTAAGAATGGATAGACTCACCTGAGAAAGGTCCAAAGCCGCGTGCATTTAGATCCTCACCCTCGGACTGAACGGACCACTCGAGCACCGCAAAGCACACTCCTTGCATAGGCTCCTCACAGAGCGGACCCGCGCCCGTCGTCAATTGGAAGCCATTCACCAAGGAGCTATTGAAATCTCGGCGTGGATCGGTCAAGTCAGTATCGCTCTTGGTTTGTGTACACCAGAAGTCGGGCTGCTCGTAATCGCTAAGATTGAGTAGAATATTTGTGCCACAATTGCGTGGGCCCAGCGCCCAGATGCGCTGCACCAGCTCCGCGGGCGACAGGGAACTGAGTCCATGTAGCTGCAGCTCCGAGAAGGCAATGACCAGTTGACTCCTAATGGAGGCCAAGAGCGCTGAGAACTTCTCCGAGAGCAGAGCATTGCGTGGCGCGGCAGCCAGCTCCTAGAAAGGCAAAACGGATTAGGGCTTCATTGAATTTGGATTAGGAACTGCCGACCTCACCTTAAAGACATTGCCATGCTGCTCCAGCAGCTGGACAACGGCAGCAGGCAGTGGCAGAGCTATAACCCTGAGCGTGCCCAGCTTGTTCAGAGTCTGCTGCGTGGCTATCTTCTTGCTGATATCCTTGTCGTCGGCTGTCTTCACTATGGCCTCGTTGACCATGTCCACAGTTGCGTCGGGCACAATGGTTTCCCTGAACGAAACAATTGGCTTGGACACATTGACCTTGATCTTGGCATAGCTCTGCTCCAGATCGTGCACACACTTGTCCACGTGCACTTCGCCCAGGGTCGTTATCACGTGCTCTCCCGTTGGCGCCACTGAGACCTGGACGCAGGCATCCGCTTGGTTGAGCAGCTTCAGACCCTTCACCAGCTTCGGCATGTCCTGCGGCTGCACTGGCTCAATGGCAACACGCAGTATAGGCGTAGCCATAATGCTCAGCTCGCTGAAGGAGGTGCAGTCCAGTGTGCTGCTCAGTGTGGCTGTCTTCACAATGTGCGACTCCAGGCCACCGATGCCAACGATGTTGCCCGCTGGCACCTCCTCCAGCAGCTGCAGCTCGCCGCCCATGAACATGTACAGGTCTCCGACTGTCACCTGAGTGGCGTAGGGCGCCTGGTCGAGCACTCGGTGCGTTGGCTGCCTGGGATCGTGCTTGGGCGTTAGATTATACAGCTGCATGCCGCGTCGCAGTGTGCCGCTAAAGACTCGCGCAAATGCTATGAACTCGAAGGCCTTGCGCTCCGGCTCCGGCTCCGGCTCTGCCTCTGCTGCTGCCTCTGCCGCAGCTGACTGCGTGTTCAGCTGCTCCACGCCCGCAGTGAGCTGCTCCAGTTGTGCTTGCTCGCTCAGCTGCTTGCGCTCCTCGATGCGCCGACGCACTTCATCGCGGCGCTGCTGCAACTCCTGATCGGTCAGGCGCTTGGGCCGATTCTGTGGCAACTGCTCCACCGCTACGGGCATCATTTTGGACACAAATGCAATGAAATTCTCGCTCTGCGCATTGCAGCTCCTGAAGCTCTCCTTGAGTGCCAGCGTCTCAGCGGGCAGCGAGCTGAGCTCAACATTGGCTGGATAGAGCAGACGCTGTGCTCGCTCCTCGCTGATGCAGTGCGGCGGTGGCACGTGGCGCACCACCATTTGGAGCACGCTCCGATCGATGGGCAGCCACTGGCCCAGCACTGTTTTGATCTGCAGCTTGGCATCGGTCAGGCGCAGATCCCGCGCAGCCAGCTTCAGGCCCAGTTTCTCAGCTATCAGCGGCAGCTTCTCCTTGTCCTTGCGCACGGCTATGATGTCGTACAGACTCCAGATGTTCTCCAGCACAAACTGCACGAACATGGGCTTCTTGGCCTTCTCCTGGGCACCGGCCATAACACATTTCTTTTTGCTATTGTAGTAAAAGTCGCCCCAGAGCTTTTGCTCCAGCTCGGCACGTGGAATCTCCAGTCGTTCCGCATAGGTGACTGCAAAATCGGATACAGCAAAGGCCCAGCCATCGTAGGCAGAGCAGAAGACCACGTTGCCGGCAGCTGGCGAGAAATACAGCTCCGAATCATCCACATTCTCCAGCGCCGATTCATAGTTATCCTTATCCGTCAAATCTTCCTTGGCCAGCACATCGGAGGCGAAGATGCTGCCCAGCACAGCGTTCACTTGCTCTAGCACCTGAGTCAAATGAAAATACGCGTCCAGCGGCGTCATTTGCTTCTCCATGATCAAACGATCCAGCTTATTGAGCAACAAAACTGGCTTCAGCTGCTCCTCGTAGATTTGTTTGAGACAGGCGCGTGTTTGTGGCCCAACGCCCTCAACCACATCCACGACGACTATTGCGCCGTCACATAGACGTACAGCCGTGGAGACCTCACTGGAGAAGTCCACATGACCTGGTGAGTCTATCAGATTTATCAGATAGTCCTTGTTGCTATTGTCTTGATAATATAACGAAATGCTGCTGCTCTTCATCGTGATGCCACGCTCCTGCTCATCCTGACGGCTGTCCATATAACGCAATTTGCCTGCAATACAAAATTTCATATGAATTGGAAACACAATGAGCAACAGACACAACAACAACAAACCGGCCATGCGTTGTGAAATGATGCCATTGCTTGCCACGAGGGAATCCGCCAGCGTTGTCTTGCCATGATCCACGTGCGCCAATATACATATATTTCGCACCTGTTGCTGTTGTTTCTGCAGCAGTACAAGCTCATTGATGTCCACCACGGGCATTTTGTCGCCTAAATAAATTTTACCTGTTGCCGAACTAAGTTTTTAAAACAACTACGCTTGCAATATCGATAGCACCGATAGGCAAAATGAGTACATTGGCACGGCTGTAAAAGCTCTAACAGCTGTTTAGCCAATCAGCATCGTCAGGCGCTCGCAAAAATACTCATACTGAAATTCAAATATTCATTTCATTACCAACGTTAATTATTCAAAACATTATTCTAAAAGAATTTAATTAGTAGCTGTATTTCACAATGCCATACTACCTGTTTATTAATCATCAACTAACTGTATGCTGTAAAATACTTCAACAATGTCTTTTGTTATCGATACCACAATTGAGTACGTTTGCCGTTGAGTAAATTTTATCAGCTGCTCTTGCATTGCCGCCAAATTGAAAATTTGAAAATATATACTTTCTTCGCCAAAATTTTATTTAAGCAATATATAATTTTTAAAACTCAATAAAAGCAAATTGCAAAAATGCATTTCGATAGTGATCATGTGTAAATTGTCGGCTTAGTTAATGGTTTAACAGTATTACACGGCTCAGGTAAGCTGGATGATTGGTTTACTTAATGGAGCAATTGGCCAATTTGCTGGTCAATTGCTCTCCCTCGGTTGTAAGCAGGAAATTGTTCTTCCACACAGCAACGCCTTCGGCATTCGTTTTGAAGTCGGCAGAGAGTTTCTCCCAGACCTTTTTCTTGGGATTCAGCTGCTCATCGGGTGTGCCGCTGTAGCCCTCAAAGGAGAGTCGACTGCCGGGCTTAGCTGCTGCTGGCAACACAATAGGCTCCACAACTGTGTGGTCGGCGCTGTAATCAAAAGGCAGTTAGAGTTTACAGGGGATTACTAGAGAGCTATTCAGCTAAGCTTACTTGGACGTGCAGAGCACCATGCCCTCGGACAAAATACCGCGCATTTTGGAAGGCTTCAAATTGCAGAGGACTGCAACCAGTCGCTGATCCAGCTCCTCCACAGTCACAAACTTGACCAGGCCGCTTATAATGGTGCGTGGCTGCGCCTCTGCCAGATCTATTTTGAGTACATACAGTGTGTCTGCATCTGGATGCCGAGCCACCTCGATGACTTTGCCTACTCGAATGTCCAGACGATGTGGTCCATCCTCCTCAGCGCCTGCAGCAGCGGGCGCAGCATTGCCTTTCACCTTGGCGGGCGGCGGATAGGCAGCAGCTGTTAGTTTTCTACAAATACAAATATAAAACTATATCCGAATAATGTCTATGGAGTAACTCACTTCAGTTCGGGCTCCTCAAAGGTCTTGCGTATGGGATCCAGTAATCGATTTATGTACTTTTCCACGGAGGCCTTCAGGTCGCCCGGATGCAGCTTATTGTCTGCATAGTATTGCTCCAGCTCCGGATACTGATAGAAGGTAATATCGCCACCGTTGTCCGCAGCACGATTGATCTCAAAGCCCTCGCCCTCCTTAAATAGCGAGAAGAGCACGTGCTTGACAAAGGAGAGCAGTCCATTGTCTGCAATGTTGCCCGGCTCGCAGAAAGCCTTCTTCAACTTCTTCTTCACATTAGCCGGCGAGTCGAGGAGATCTATCTTCGAGTCCTCCTCGGAGGAAGACATCTTGCCACCAGCCAGGCCAGGCACTGCAAAGCAAAATTGCATTATTTAATGAATTCTCTATTGATGAATCATCTCTGACTCACCCATGGGATTCATAAAGTGTATGCGTTTCTCGTAGCCAAGCTGTGGCAAATACTTCTCGGAGAATGTGAATATTTTGCGCTGATCCACACCACCGAATTGTGCATCCACTTTTAAGTACTCCTCATCCAAGCCTTGCAGACCGGGATACAACAGGCAGGAGAGCAGTGGGAATTCCACCTGTTTGACCACCTCGGCGCCGGCTTTCTTAGCATCGTGAATGGTGACCAGAGAGCTCAGTTTGTACACATCCAGCGTGTACTCCTTGGACAGCTGGTAGTCGCTGCCCTTTACAAACTTCAGCTTATCCAATGGAACGTCAATGGAACGCAACATCGCCTTGATCACCTGCTCGTAGTATTTCGTGCGCAGCTCGAGCAGCGGCCACGGCGCCTTCATGTTGTCCAAATAGGCGTGCAGATCGGCAAACAGTATTGTCACCTCACAGCCGGCTTTCAAGAAGTCCGCAATCTTGGACATGGGCACAAAATAGGCGACATGTGGCTTTCCCGTCGTCGCCGTGCCCCAGTAGATCTTCAAATCGCGCTCCTGCAGTATTTTTGTTAGCTTATCATCGCCGAGCGTCTCTTGCAGGTTGCGCGTAATGAGCTTTTTCTTCTCATCCGCACTTAGTGTTGATCCAACCATTTTTAAACTAATTTATTAACGTTTTGCTGCACACTTTGCGAAATAGCTGCGGAAAAGAAGAAGAGAAGTGCATGCGTGGTCAGTGTTTGCGATGTGGCAACGCTATCAGCTGTTCAAGTAGGCAACTCATATTCAGAGTTGCGAACTTAGCCTATTTCAAGCTAGACCCATTGGAAATGCGTATTGGTTGCATATATGTATGTATCTGTTCGTGTGTCTGTGTGTATATCTGACTCTCTGACAGCCTCCCTGCCCATCTCTCACTTAAAGCTCAAGAGCAACGATCACTAATTGAGTTCGGGCTCACTAATTGAGTGCGACCTAGTGTGAGAGTGAAAGTCTTCCTATATAAAGGAAAGCAGCTGCAGCATTTCTTCAGTCGCCCAGGCCTAATGGGGGTCAGCCGTGCAGTGTAAGTAAGTAAAGACCGTCCAGCTACGCTTAGAGGAAATGAGTGTAGGAATTTCTTGGAGGAAATCGTTGAGCAGCGGGCATATTTATACTCACGACACGCTGTCATCTCTGTTTCTGCACAAACATCTGGCAGCTCGATCAGCTGAAGAGCCGCTTTAAACATAAACAAACATTTTGCTGCACATATTGTTTTTATTTTAGTTGATTTTAACTGAAAATGTTTAGTGTACGAAGTGTAAGGACTCTGAGGCAGTGCCTCCGGGCCACTCACAGGCTCTGTCACAGCGAGGTGCGCGTACGCTTTGCTCCAAGCCCCACGGGCTACCTGCATTTAGGTGGTCTACGAACTGCTCTATATAATTATTTATTTGCTCGGCATTCCGGCGGCAAATTCCTGCTCCGCATCGAGGATACAGATCAAACGCGGCTGGTGCCGGGCGCCACAGAGCGCCTCATTGAAGATCTGCTGTGGGCAGGCATTGAAATAGACGAGGGACCGGGATTTGGAGGAGCACATGGACCTTACATTCAGAGCCAGCGCAGGGAGCTGTATAGGTGAAAGGCTATTTTTATAAATATATCATATCCATCAATTTACAGCTTTATATATGTTTATAGCCAAGCTGTGGAGCGCCTACTAGAGAATGGCAGCGCCTATCGCTGCTTCTGCACGGAGCGTCGCTTGGATCTGTTACGTAAGGATGCGCTGCGGACCCGTCAGGTGCCGCGTTACGACAACAAGTGCCGCCACCTAACGCCAGAGCAGGTGCAGCAGCAGCTGGACAAAGGAGCTCCCTACTGCATACGCTTTAAGCTGACGTCGCACGAGGAGCCGCTCCAGGATCTCATCTATGGCAGCGTCCAGCACAATGTGAGCGAAACAGAAGGTGATCCTGTTATCATGAAGAGCGATTTGTATCCCACGTACCATTTGGCCAATGTGGTCGACGATCACCTGATGGGCATAACGCATGTGCTGCGCGGCGTGGAATGGCAAATCTCAACGACGAAGCATTTACTGCTCTACAAGTGAGATTCCAATTGTATAGAAATGTATTTCTATTACAAGCTCTGCTCTCATCTTCCTCCTTAGAGCCTTCGACTGGCAGCCACCACAGTTTGGTCATCTGCCGCTGCTGGTCAACGCGGATGGCAGCAAGCTGAGCAAGCGCCAAGGCGACATTGGCATCAAGCAGTTCAGGGATCGCGGCTACTTTCCCACTGCGCTGATTAATTACATCATCTCGGCCGGCGGCGGCTTTGAGCATCGAAGCCACAGCAAGCCTCAGCTCTACTCCATGCAGAGTCTCGCAGAGCAATTCCGTTTGGAGCGCGTCAATGCCCATCCCAGTCGCCTGAATGCCGAGCTGCTCAATGACTACAATCAACTGGAGCTGACGGCACGTCTAGCTGATCCGCTCAAGCGCAAACAGCTCGTGGCACATGTGCAGCAGCTCGTCCAAGAAGCCTATCCAGATCAGTGAGTTCTCTGTGCAATGTCAATCAAGTTTTCCTCATGCACTTCTCTCTTGATGCAAAACAGCTCCGACTTGGACCTAGCTGAATCCCATATTGAGGCAGTGCTCCATTGGTCAGCACAGCGTTTGACCTTGCTGCAGGATTTAACCAGCAGCAAGCTGAGTTTCTTGTGGGTCAAGCCCACTCAAGTTGTGCTCAAGGAATTGAGTCCGGCCCAATGGCAACAGCTGCTGCAGCAACTGCAGGCCGAGTCCAACTTTCACAAGGATCAGCTGAATGAGCTCCTCAAAGGCTTTGCCAAAGCGGCGTCCATCAAATTCCCAGCGCTAATGAAAACTCTGCGCGGAGCCTTGAGCGGACTGCAGGAAGGACCAGGCGTTGCGGAAATGATGGAGATACTGGGCAAAGATGTGGTGCTGCAGCGTTTGCAGGAGAGCCTGGATAAGCAGAAGCAGCTGCAGCTGCAGCAATAGACAACAAAGACTCTTTGACTAGATAATTATAATTGTTATATTTGTGAAGATTAAGATTTAAGATGAAATGAGTAATCGTAGCATTTAAAGTTATCTGCTTAAGCACCGCTCCGTTTTGCAAATTTGGCATTATCCGGACTTTCTTAATAGACCACGCCTACTTGTTATTATTCATATATATATATATATATATAGTATAGTTGGGTATATATATTTGAGGGTAATACTGTTTAGCTAAAGTCCCGATTGGAGAGCACAATGGGTGCGACAAGACTCCAGCCATAGATGAAGACGCCTAGCCAGCTGGATATGATCTTGACCCACATGGAAGCCTCATTGCCGTTGATCAGCTCTATATCCGAATTGGGCT
This sequence comes from Drosophila navojoa, assembly GCF_001654015.2. Next base: position 329,658 of record NW_022045895.1, read on the forward strand.
TATACCAATTGGTCAAGGTCATCATGACGTAGAGGGAAGCTGTGCAGAGATATGACATCTATATAGCAGAGACTCCATCAATTTTTATTCCATGAGCTTACCGCAGACGAGGACAGTGTGGAATGCGGACCAACTGTAGCTGACGGACTCCGTCTCGTTGTCCGTGTTGGGCTTCTCGCCAGCGGCTCCGGTCTCTGTGTCTGATAGAGCTTCTGTTAAAACTATATTAGTTATATGGGGTTGTCGGCATATGGTGCACAGTTTCGTAACCCAAAGGCCCAAAATCAACGTTGGTTAGTGGAGTGTTTGATATATATAGAGATATATATATATATACAGCAAAATAAGAGTGTTTCAATAAAAATAATTGAAAATAGAGAAAAATGTGTTAGTTCAGTAGTTAGCCAACAATAAATGTGATATTGAAATGTGAATGAAGCTGTGGATTAGGATTAACACTTATGGAACTGTAGGACAGAGAGACCATGAAACTGTGCCATGTGCGAGACAGAAGAACAAAGAAAACACTTAAACTGCGGCCGTAGCCGAAGTTGCCAAATGCCCTTGCCGAGAGATATGCAGTGGATATGAGATTAGATTACAGATATTACAGATATGAAGTTGATAAGACTCTGTCTGCATGTGGATCTTCTGAATCGTATGCAGAGAGCCAAGTGAGTGACATGGATGGCATTGATCTTCTGTTACCAAGAGGCGAGTTAACAAATGATTAACAAACTCTTGCATAACACGCAGTTATGCAGACAGACAAATCTGAACAATATCAGCTCTTAGTACACAGACTATATCTAATTAAGCCATATTCCCAACTGATTCTCAACTGCATTATCTTTCGCAAGGTCACACTGACTTCTAATCACGTACCACGTTTCTCGCTGTTGTCATTGTTGATGTTGGAGACCTTCACAGCCGAGCTGAAGCAATTGTAGAGGATGCAGAGCAACCAAACCACTAAGCCAATTATATTAGTCGTATCGAAAGTGACCTTCGAGTTGTGGGGGGAGGGTGCAACGGTTGTGGTAATATTGGGCAATCCATCCATCAAGCCAAACATGCCCGGATTGCAGGCCTTCTCTGCAAAATGACAGCAATTAAAAACTCGAAAGTATAGGAGTGCTTAAATCAGTGGACCAACCCGGATTATTGGCCACAGCGGACCAGGTCAAGTAGACGGTGTACAAGGTAACCAATGAGCTCTGCAACAAGCCCGAATGTGGCAAACGTTCCTGCACAGCCGGCAACACCGACAAAACGCTGATGACCAAGCAGAGTATGAGATTTATGGAGATGAAGAACTTGTTGATGCCGCAGCCAGTCGACTAGAAGAGAGAGAGAAAGAAGGTTTATTTTAGTATACATGAAGAGAGTAATTAATGCATATACTCACTGTGGTAAAGTAGATGTAGAGCAAAGTAATGCCAGTGAGGGAAGCAATATAACTGAGGAGAGTGACGCTTGCCAATGCATAATAATAGCCGCGATTGTTCTCTGCATTCTCTGTAAATAAAAGGAGAAATTATATAGGAGAAAAGGGAGAAAGTGGAACAGCATCAGTCCGGAGAGCCTCTACTCTCTACTCAATCAACTCTAAACATTACTCTCCATATGCTTATCATCAATCAGTTAAATATGTCGTCCATCAGTCAACCAATCAAATCTGAGTACCGTCTACATGTTAGCTGTCAATCAATCATGCTCAGATCTATGTGGATAAGCCGTCTTACTGCCTAATCCTATTCCATATGGTTATCATCAATCAGTTCTACCTCAAAGACGCCCTAAGCCGCTTCCATATGTTCACTAATCAATCCCTCAATCACGCCTCAATTCAACCAGTTTTGCTTACCAATCCAATTCTCAGCCACGCTATGGGCAAAGTCCACGATGATAACCAGCTGGACGAGTATGAAGGCCAGTCCACCAATCAAACCCACCCACATCATGGCCGGTCCGAAGGATCCATCCGGTATGAAAATGGCCGCAATCGAGGCGCCAAAGCAAATCAAAAACTTCAAAGGCCAAAATTCGTTTTGAATGTGCGAGCGCGGATCCCTGGAGCTCTTCACGCCCAGCATGATGACGGCCATCAGAGTAAAGAAGCAGGCGAGACCAAAGCAGAGCCGATAGACAGCCATATAGCCCAGAGCATATTCACAGTCCAGTTGCAAAGAGCCGCCCGATAAGGCGCCTATAGTCGTGGAGCTAATTGTCGAGGTGGAGTTGACGCAAAATGGCAGCTTCTTCAGCGTGTCCTGCAGGCCAGGCGAGAGGGCAATGGCACCAAGAATTGTGCCTACGAGCAACATGAAGGCGTACATAAAACGGGATGACGAGGAGTTCTTGCAGGTGGGGCAGGCAGAGCAGCACATGCTGGCAGCCGTGCCCGTGCAGCAGAGCGCACACTGGAAGAAGATTTAAAAATCAAAAATATAATCGCATCCTAAGCATTCAACCACCAAAAATGCCACCACTGAGCATCGATTCTGTGGCCATTAGCTATTTTTATCCAATGTGAGTACGCTTTTGCTGTCTCACTTTCCAGCTAGAATACCGCAGCAGCTGTCAGCACTGACAATCGATTTTGATGCAGTTGTTTGGCATATGCGCAATTTGTTTTCACAAGCCAAGCAGATATCACGTTGCTTGGCAAATACGCACCTGCGCCGCTGAACAAAGGCCCAATGCAGCTCCCATTGTTAAAAGCCCCAATTAGTTAGCGTAAATTACTTTTGCTATAAATTTAAGTCGAGAACAGTCCCACCGACGCGCTTTGTTTGTGAAAACTATGAACAAGTGCTGGAAAGTGTGTTGTGTGTGAGCTGTTAACAACAGTGCTAACTGAGCTAACAGCAATAAACCGATAGATTTGTCTGAGCAACACTGCGAGAATGTTACCATGGCTGGAAAATATTGAAATGGAAATTTACCGTTCAGTTTTGTTTTGTGAGCGGTTGCGTCTGGTTGGTGCGGTACCTTTTAATTGTGCGCAAATTGTGTGGTGCATTTTTTGAAAAACTGTAGTGGTGGTTTGACTCTTCGACTGCGACTGCGACTTCGTCTCTCTTTCTGTCTCTCCTGTATATGTGCTCGTGCCCCGTATCCGTGAATGTGTATGTGTGTGCGTGCATTTGAACAAGGAAAAGTGTGAAGATTTTTGAAAGAAAGCGCAACTTCGATTTGAAGAAGAAATTTAAAGATTAATAAGTAAAAAAAAGAAAGAAAATGGCAACCGAAGTAGCTCAAATACCCGCTGAGGAAACGCCTGCAGTAGCCGCAGCAGCAGCAACAACAGAGAACGCTGCTGCTGAGCAGGCGGAAAAACCTGCTGCCGAGCCTGTCGCCGCTGCCGCTGCCGTCGCTGAGAACGCGGCCGCCGCTAACGCCCAAGACAACAACAAAGAGGATGCGAAGGCGTCGCCAGCCGCTGGTGCTGCCGATGGAGCCGCCGCTGCCGATGCGAAGAAAGATGGTGGCGATGCTGCCGCCGTCGCTGCCCCAGCCAAATCCGAAGCGCCAGCACAAAAGTTCAATGTGCACAAGACCAATTTTGAGAAGGACATCATTTATCTGTATCAATTTTCACGCACTCCCCTGCTGCCGTCTCTCTCACCGTATTGCCTGAAAGTGGAGACTTGGCTGCGTCTGGTGGGGCTCAAGTACGAGGTAGGTTACTTTCCATATTCCCGTATGCCATTCCAGCATCATAATTTCTATATATACATTTCGCTAACATATTTAAAATTTAACATGATTTTCCCATTTCCCTGGCGGGTTTTTCATCATAAATTTTTTTTTTTTTCCATACACACATGTATGTATTTTTGCGGTAGAGATTTTTTCCACACACACATATGCAGGCGCAGGCACAGGCACACGCACACTCATACATAAAAACCGCCATGATTGTGTGCTAAGCCTGTGACCTGCCCGCGCACCGCGCCCTATAGACCAGCATACGCTGAAAAGGGATACATTTAGCATTGCCTTTTCTTTCTATCCCGGCAAACAACACACACACACACACATATATACGCATACAGGCAGACTTCCAATGCGTGGCTGTATGTGTGTGTGTACTCATATTTGAACCTGTAGCGAGCCAGGCCAGGCCAGGCGTTTTGTTGTTGCTGCTGCTGCTGCTGGATTTTATTCCTGTCCGTTCATGTGTATGTGTTCGTGTGTGTGTGTGCGTCTACATAAAACAGCGTATACATAAAATTTGTGTGTGCGCCGACGCCGCTGCGCTGCGCTGTGCCTGGCCTCTGCCTAGCTGCCGTTTCGTTGTCAACGTCTCGCCGCTACTCTCTCTCTCAAGTTGTGCTTTATACTCCACTGACACTCACATACATATATGTATATACCGACACACACATACGGAGACACAACACACTCCCTCACCCTTCCCTAATGCGAAGTTGTGCTTCAAATTTTGCACTTGGCACTCGAGCTGGCTCTCACTCTCTCTCTCATTTGTGCTCTTGCTCTCACAGCAGAAACGGCTCCCATTTTAATGCTCCGGTCTTTGTCTTTGTTGCTGCTGCTGCTCGCTGCAGCTGCAGCGCTCTGCTTCATTTAGTTGTTTTTTTTTTTTTTTTTTTTTTCTTTCAGTCTCTGTCTTTGCCTTGCACAAAAATTCCAAGCCCCGTTTTGTGCCCGTTTTGTAATTGCTTTTAATAAAAAAAATTATTGCTGCTGCTGCTCAGCTTACCCCACTCCTATTACTGCGCCTTATCTTTAAGTAGCCCAGCTAGACAAATAAATGTGCCCACTGTCCACTTTCCGCTGTACATCGTCCATGCTGTCTATCCCCCTGTCCATTAACAGCGCTCGCGACGCTCCAAAAGTTTCAAAGTTTTAGGCGCGCGCGCGATGCGTTTTGCATATATTTTCCTTCATATAGACTTATACGAAAAAAAAAAATGGGTGCGGCCCTAGGCGGCAGCAGAAGCAACGTCGTCGGCGCAATTGTTGATTTTTTATTTTTTTAATCTTATTAATTACATGGCTTAATGAGTGCGCGGGGGTCCGTCAAGGAGCGTGAGGGCGAATGATAGAGTGACGGGGAGGGGCGTTTATAGGGGTCGAGTCATGAGTGTGTGCGAGCTGTAAGAATGTTAATTGATGCTCAAGTAGTTGGGCGCGCGAGATGAAATTCCCTTCCCATAAGCTGATAATGCGCCAGCAGCTTTTGCCATATGCTGTGCTACTGCCGCAACTGCGGCTCATTGAATTGATTTATCGCTCGTCATTTGGGCTGCATTGGAAAGTAGTGGCAGCTGCCGTCGCCGTTGCCTTCGCCATAGCTCTGGCAATTATGATTGACAATGCGTCACAGATATGTGTGCATGTGTGCGTGCAATGTGTACGCAGTCGCAGCGCACTTTCCATTTTGTTCCGCTTTGTGATAAGAGCTTGTGTGTAGAGTTCAACAAACTGAAATGGAATGAAACGCGGACCTTTGACATTTTCATTAATCACGCTGATGAAACAGGGCGCGTTTCATGAAATCGACTTCACTTTAGTTAAATGCGGCGCCCCCATCCTCTGACCCTTTCCACTGTTGTTGTCGTTGTTGTTATTGTAAACGCATTGCTGCATTTTGTATACATTAAGAGGCAGGCGCACATTTTGCCTTGCCCAAAAATAAACAAATGCAGCAGCAGCAGCAGCAGCAGCAGCAGCAGGAGACGGGTGATAAACCAAACGCATATTTTTTCACACCACAAGCGTGTCGAAATCATTAACAACGCCAGCTAAAACAACAACAACAACAACAGTAATAGCAGCACAAGCAACGAGCGCATTCAAGTAGGCGCGGCTGCTTCTGCTTAGTGCCGCCCGCATAGCATTCCATTGGCATTCCAATGTGACCGCCATTCGTAAGCGTATTTATGCATGTATATTGTGCAATTAATTCACTTTTTCAATATATGCACTACTGTTGCTATTGCTGCTGTTGTTGCTGCTGTGGTTGTGCGTGCATAAATTTCCATTTTCAATTCATTTGTTGAAATTGCGGCGCAAAAAGCCAACACAAACACATCCGTTTTTCCAATTCACAATTATTCAAATGTTCGCGCGCGCCTTGCCATATTGCCAACACAAAGTGTTGACGCGTCGGCACGGTCTGGCAACTCTCCGAGTACAACTGTACGTGCGAGTGTGTGCAGCAGTAGCTGGCATGTGTGTGTGCGTGTCAGGGGAAGTGGAGTTTTGCATTTTATTTGTTGTATTTCTTTTATAAAATGCCAACGACAAATGCAGTCAAACGTTACTCGTTGTTGTTATTGTTATTCTTGTATGTGTGTGTGTGTGTGTGTTTTTATATTTTAATTAATAGCCGCATATTTGCGTTAAAACAAAGAGCGAGCATACATATGCAATAACTGCAACGGCTGCGGCGACAGTCACTGCCTTTGTTGCTGCTCACTCGTTCGCTCGCATGTTCTAGCTTCTTTCTCTCTCCCTCTCTCTTCACGTCTCACTCTCGCTGGTAAAACTTCGCTCTTTGTGCTTTAAGCAGGGTGTGGATTTCCAACTTACTCACTTACACACACATACACACATACATATATACGCATACTGCATAATTGCATGGCGTGTTGGTCGGCTGTTATTGTTGTTGTTGTGCTGCCCTGTTCTTGTTCTTGTTCACTTTTGTCGTGTCTTTTTAACATGCATCCAATTGTTGTTGCCAATGCAAAAACTCTACACACACACTACACTGCGCCAAAATTGAGCTCCGTCGCCGCTTAATTGGCATAATGATTTAATAAAAAATAAACATTTGCATTGTGTAGCGACAATGCGTCGCCGGCAAACGCAGTCGCTGCCCTCAGCTTATGCTGCAACAACAACAGTTATGCGCGCGTCGTTTGAGGCAGGGTTTGGATTGGGGCAGCGTCTTCCATATTTTTGAGGCAGCCTTTTTGTGGATCATTGGAATTAAATGTGTCGACGGCGACGACGACTCGGACTCCACCCTTTTCAGCCTGGGCAACGCCGATGCTTCTGCTGCTGCTGCTGGAAAGTATAATCTCTTTGCTCTCTCGCCCTCTGACGCACTCTCTTTCTCTCTGTCTCTTACTGTATTCGCCTTGTGTCTATGCGTGTGTGTCTGTGTGTGTGTGTGTGTGCAACCACACCCTGCCTGCCAGTTTGCCCTGTTTGTTGCCCTCCGCGCCAAAGCATGAAATATGCTACGCCCTGATATGAATGTTCGCTTTTGTTGTGGACAATTTCTAATTAGAAATAATATGCATACGCACACATGCACACACATGCGAGTGGTTACTCAAATTGTGCCGGACATAACTGTCACTTTTTTTGTAACGGTTAACGGCGCATGCATATTGTACGTGAACATACTGGATGGTGGCGGGAAAGGCAACAGCAACGGCAGCTTTGACACTGGAATATGCCAAATTCAAAAAGCGGCAATTGGAAATTTTCCAACTCCTCCTCTTCGCCGTGTGCGTTCGTCTGTGTGTAATTTTACAAACAGTGTGCGTGAGTGAGTGCGCGCACAGTGGGGGTAGTTGGGTGTTGGTTGATTTTTCGGTACAGCTTTTTCTAGTGGTTGTTTCGGCAGGCAGCCGGGCCCGGCAGCAGCATCTCTCGCTTTGGCATACATACATAAGTGTGTACGTGTGTATATACGTTTATGTATGTACATAGGTCTATGTATGTCATGAGCGCCATCTAGCGGCCGGAATGTTAAAAATAAGGCTGTGCCGGGTCGCGTGGGAGCAAGAGATTGAACTACATTACAAGCACATTAGTCATGCTCTACACACACAATCACACATACCCAAGTATGTATATGTATGTGTGTATGTTCGCAATGATGAATTGGAATGCGAGATATGGAAAAACTTATTTTGAATGAAAAACCTCAATCAGCAACAGGGATTACTCATCATTTCATTTAATTTCCGTATACCGATTAAAGCTTAATATACATACATAAATATAAATACATTTTGATTCTGTTTGTACTTTCCAGAATGTGGATCATAAGATGCGTTTCCGTTCCAAGAAGGGTCAATTGCCTTTCATCGAGCTGAATGGCGAGGAAATTGCTGATTCGGCCATCATTATCAAGGAGCTATCGGCTAAATATGACAAGAACTTGGATGCCGGACTAACTGCCGAACAGCGCAATGTTTCGTATGCCACAATTGCCATGTTGGAGAATCATTTGATTTGGATCATCTTCTACTGGCGCGCCAAGTATCCCGATAACGTACTCAAGGGCTACAAAGTGAATTTGCAGCATGCGCTCGGCCTACGTTTGCCCAACTCGATTTTGAACTTCTTCTTCAAGATCACATTCGGTCGTAAGGTAATTTTGCTCTAGAAAACAATAGAAAATTGGAAAGTTTGAAGCTCGAAATACCCAAATAGAAATTGTAGCTTGTAGAGATTGCAACCAAAACTAGTTAGAAAATTTTTAAATAGCTATTAGAAAATTAGAAAAATTCAATTTGATGAAATCTGGAAACTGATCAAAATTATTGATTGTGTATCGAACCAAATAGAAAACTGCAAATTCCTGAAATATTCAGTTGATTTCAACAAATACGTAGCTTGCATCAAAACAACATTTTCTGTTCAAATAACTTCAGCGTAATGTTTATTTAGGAACTCGAGTCGGGTTTTCCGGCTGGTTCTGACATTTTATTCGTCTCTCTCTCTCGCCTCTGTAAATAAACAGAAGTTGCCAGCAAATTTGGAGTCGCTCGACGAATCGTATTGTGTTGCACCTCCAACTAACACTAATACCAGCTAAACCCAAACCCAAAGGCAAACCCTCACACACGCACACATTGACGCTAGAGCCAGATTCAGATAAGCAGAAACAGGCAGCGGAACTAGAACCAAAGCAACGTTTTTACTCATATTGTTTATAATAGTAGATATAGAGATATATGTATATATCACCTCTTCATATATGTATATATATCATAAACAATAATGGTGCCTGCGCTCCTTTTTTGTTTATGCTCAGCGTAGCCTCTCATATAACCCAATTCTAAAAAAATATACAAATGCCACAATCGACAACCATAACAACAACAAAAAATACTTCACTTGTCACTAAGTTTTTCTTTTCGTTGGCCGAATATTTAATACCATTGCAGCGTCTATATATATTTTTGTAGTTGTTTGGTAATTGATATATTTGTTGTTAAATGAGCAATTTATAGAAAAGAGTTTTCTGGATTATTTATAGTGTGAACAGAATTCTCAGAATGCTGATAATGCAATTCCATAAAAACTATATAATATAGTTAAAATGCTTGCAAGCTTATCAGTTATTGGCTATTAGTGAGTAACAGCTGTATAACATATCGTATTTAAATGTGATGCAAGCTATATATGCTATAGTTGATATACACTGCATATATTTCATGTCGATATATTTATATATATATTTCCTATTGATATTTTTTGTTACACTATAAATCATTATATTTTATAATTGATTTATAATGCTGTAGAAATTTTTATATAATTCTTTCTTATATAGTTATTAGTAAGACTTTTTTAATACACCTTCAATTTCATATAATTAAATATCTAGATTTCTACAAGTTTTCTTTAATATAGTTGCCAAACTAGATATGTGTTCTTGTAGTGTCTATATGTATTATATATAGGATGTAAGAAAACTTATATACGTTGCCCATTCACTGCTATCCCAGCACATTCGCCTCTATGAATACCCAAAGGAAAGTTGATTTAACAGATATTCTATATATCTAGGTGCTTAAATGTAGATAGATAACGCATCCCAAGTGGTTAGGCAGACAATTAGAGCTTATACTCTCCATATACATAAATAGATGAATGAACTTCCAGAGTAAATGATCCTAGATCTATATACAAGATGCCTACGAGATATAGTTTACTATAAGATATGTATCTAACGTTCAACCGGAGAAGAGATGCTGCAATCGTACAATATCAACAAGAAATGAAAAAAAGAACTACAAATTAGCTATTATCGAAATTCCATTTCATTCATTATCACTAACTCTTGCATGGTGTTTTTTCTCTTTTTTTCGTTTCTTTTATTACATATATTTTTATGTTGATTTGTTCGATGGTTGGTTTACCCTCTACTACTACTACCACTACTACTACTACTACTACCACCACCACCACTACCGCTAACATCTCTATATGTGTGTGCGTTATATATACAAACATATATATGTGTATATAACATATATGTATATGTAACTACCCTTAACAAAAAAAAACTCCCGTTGTGCATCCAATATTGCATTTTGCATTTATATTTAAACACACAAAAAAAAAAAAAAAAACAAAAAAAAAACTATGAATCGAATACCGCATATTCAACACAACAAGTGGTTCCAGGGCACGAAAAAGCTAAAGGCGCATGGCATTGGTGTCCATAGCGCCGAGGAGATCGAAGAGTTTGGCAAAAATGATCTTAAAGTGCTCAGCGAGATGCTCGACTGCAAGCCGTTCTTCTTTGGCGATGAGCCAACCACATTGGATGTGGTTGCCTTTGCAGTGCTGTCGCAGTTGCACTATCTATCCAAGGATATTACGTATCCATTGCGCGACTATATGACCGAGAAGTGTCCCAACTTGATTGGCCATGTTTCGCGCATGAAGGACAAGTGCTTCCCCGACTGGGATGAGATTTGCACAAAGCTGGATCTCAATGCGCACATTCCCAAGCCAGAGTGAGTAGAACCTATAAATAGTTATTTATATCAGGGATAAATCTAATTTGGCTTTCGAACTCTCCCAACAGACCCGAGACCAAGGAGGGCAAGGAAGGCGGCGAGCAAGAGAAATCGAACGAGCAGGAAGGCACCGAGGGCGATAAGATCGAGAAGGAGTTGGAGAAGGACAAGGTAAACTCAAAATAAATTCTTAATTTATATGCAAAACTAATGGATTGATTATCTCCCTCTCTAGTCGAACGAGAAGGAATCGACCGAGGAGAACAAAGAAAAGGAGGAAACAAAGTAAACATCCACATATATATCTTTCCATATATATATATATAGGCGATGATCAAGCAAAAGGATGGAAGGCAAACAAACAAAACAAAACACACCCCCCCACATATATACATAGTACGATACTATTACTATATCTATATAGTATATATATATACATATATATATTTATACATATATATATGTATATGGTAAAAGCGCTGATTAGCGCACTGCGCTCATATATTAACATTCAAAAAAAGAAAATCATTTAAAGCATAGGACAACTGTAAAGCAAAACAGGCAAAAAAAAAACCAAGTTAAGAAAAGGATCCACTCTAAAAAAATAAATATAAAAAAAAAAACGTATATACAATAACGTAACTTAAAAGAAACTTTGGACATCTTTTTTTATATATATACAAAGTAAAAAGAAGAAAAAATCACAAAAAAAGAGAAAGAAAAGCAAAACGGTAAAAACATTTAGTATAAAATTATAAAAGTTTATACGTATAAGAAATGAAAACAAATTAGTTAAAGAAACTCGAATGAAAAGTAAATCAAAGTGAAGTGAAGGAAGGGGACAGAGAGTAGATGAGAGTAGAGGAGTTTGGGTGAGAAGGAGGTGTAGAACAGCATAAAATACGCATTAACCATTAGTTTTCATTGAAGCGATCTATATAATACACCCCATACAAACACACACACACACTCACTCGCCTCGACACTTGTACACTCACACACCTACACCTACACAAACACACACACACACACACAGTCCGACATAATGCATAATGCAGCAACAATTGCAACTCGATGGTATTGTTTACTCTTCCAAAATTTATTAAGCTTAAAGTATAAAATGAAAGGAATATATGGCGGCGGATATATACAGATATAATATGATATGATATGATATGATATGACATATGGATATGGATATATGATATATGTAGTATGGTGTTGCTTAGGATTGTGACCAGGTGACGACAGAAGAATGAGGGACCGCTGCTGATAATTAAGTTTATTTTTTATATAAATATGATTGCAAATAGTAATTTTTTATTCATGTGTGCAAATAATTAAATAAAAAAATATTGAAAATTTATTACTTATAATTATATAAATATATATATACATATATTATATACGCCCCCGCCCCTATCATAAAGATGTGTATAAAATAACAACAAAAAAAACAAAAAGCTAAAAAAAAAAATAACAAAAAGAAAACATAAAAAAATTATATGTTAAATTCTTTGTTTAAATATTGTTTCTTATGATTTTCCGGAGGGGCTGTACTTCAGCCCCGCCCTTAGTCTTTGCTTTACATGTTTTCTAAAACAAATTCGAACCAAAAAAACAAGAAAAGAAATACTCGAAAAAAACGAATAAACTAAATAAAATTTGTAGTCAAAAGTTATATATTTTTTCACCAATTTTCTCGATTTTTTATGTCGCGTCCCAAACTTTTTTTATATACATATGATTTTTACAATAAATGTTTAATTTTAATTACGCAAAAAAAATATATATACATAATTTCTATTGTAATTAACGCTGCAAAAACAAAACTCATAAAACATAGTAGCAAAATCTTGTGAAAAAAGCATATAAACAAAAAACAAAAACAAAAAAAAAGCGAGAAACTGAACACGAAACTCATGCAAACATTTTCAACGCTAGATGGCGCCAGTCGCAGTCTAAAGCATTTCATTTGTTTTTACTTTTTCGTTTGCCGTCCCATCCGAAATGCACTCAGTTCTACGTTCTACCCAACTACACCCGCCTACGCCGCGAGCTAAGATACAAAAGAAAAGAAATTTATGAAAATACAAAACAAATCAACAAATGAGTGAAAACAACTGAGCGGAATACGTGGCATAGATGAAATCAATAAATGATGAGCATGAAAGAAAAGAGGAGGAAAGAAACAAATTTTTAATAGGGTAAAAACGGAAAACTAAAAGAAAAACCAACCGAAATGAAAACGCAATGAGGCGTAAAACCGAAAAATAAAATGTAAAACATGAGAACAGCAAATTGTGGGATGAAAGAGATAGATAGATAGCGAGCGAGCAGCAGAAGAACTGCTCAGGATTGGAAGAGGAAGACGATGGAGAAGAGGGAAAGTGGAAGAACAGGGCATCTCCGATAAAACGATACGATTTGTAGACTATGCAAGTATTTTTATGTATTAAAGGTTATGTTGTAAGTTTTTATCACAATATTTGTATTGTAGCTGCTCAGTGTTTTATATGATTATATAAAATGAATATATAAAAAAAAAACCAGAAACCCGAAAACAAAAACAAATTCAACCAACCGGACAGACAACAAAAACAACAACAAAAATTATTGTATTACATACATCTTATATATAATAAATATGCTTCTTAATAAAAACAAAAAAAAAAAAAACACAAGAAATAAATAAAATTAATTTATGACGGTGGATTTCCAGAAGACATGCAGAACTAAGCCGGGGTAGCTTACAAAAAAAATTCATATAATAAAAAAAAGAAGTACATGGAAAAACAAGCTAGAATCTTGCCGCTGGGAGAAACTGACTGCGCGATGCGCGCTCAACAGAGTAAAATGGGTTTGAGTTGTAGTGAAGAAAACTCTGGAAGTTTTTCAGTGCATAGTTCTAGAAAATAATAGAGACTGTATTCTAGGCCTTATCTTCTAGTAAGATACGAAACGATACTTTAGTTTTATAGAAATAGATCTTGATGCCACCTAATAACTCATAACTCTAACTAGAGAAGGGTATGATATCTGGTAATGATTATTGATTATTGACTCGCAACACCCCACCTTGGGTATATACAAAAGGATATATAGACTTGGCACACACATGATCGTAAGGCCACATAAGCCCCTTTCGGTCATTTGGGCGAGCATTAAAAAAGAACTGAAGAAATTAATTATGATACTCGAGTTATCTTTGACGTATACCTCCTGATAACCTGCGAAAAGTTGCTGCAGGTTTTCTAATGCTTAGAATAATTAAATTATCTCTGCTTTCGATAGCAGGCCACGCCGGGGGCGACAGCTCAAGTTCAGGTGCCAAAACAGACTTTTTATTGAGGTGTACTATAAATGTCGACATAGGCCAGAGACATGCTTGGTAGTATAGTTGTCTATGTAAGACGGCATATGGTTTATGGTGTTTGTTGTTATTGGTTTTGGGTCTGCAAAAGCCCCCCACAAGAATTGGGATCGATTCTAGATATGAAAATCATAAAATATATATTTTTTTTACGATTGACCAAATTGGCGTCCAGATTAGTCACAACTTAGATTCGTCACTCGATTGGCCTATAAAGTAGATCAACGAAAATATAGCATTTACGTGGGGCTTATCGAATAATGAATACTCTATTCTATGTAATAAATGTTTCTGTACTTGGCTTTTATATGAAAACTGGTTATGGAAATATATATATATATTGTTAATCATATAACTGTAGGGTGTAAGGATGTTAGTGAGTATATTATTAAAGCAACAAAATTTCTACTGTAATTACCGTTTGGTTGATTAGTTCTTAGGAAAGCAGTAAGCGATAGGAATGTAAGGTTTATCTGTTCTTTAAGGCGTCCATTTGTCTCTCACATACATTTTCGGAAAACCATTATACCTTAAACTTCCATTTTTAATGGGCTCAGAGTACACAAATGTTAAAAAAAATAGATTTTAGCTATTTATAACTCCATAAGCCAATTTTCCAGTTATATATACTCTATATTTGACAAGTTCGTCAAGTCTGTATATATATATGTATATAATGCCTATAGCAAAGAAACGTAAACAGTGCTAAACAGACTTTGCTTTGTCAAAATGTCTTGAGCAGGAAACCAGACTCTATTTTTATAGATTAGATTCCCATTTGCTAGACTCGTTTGCTCATGCAAGTGGCAAAAGTTTTCTACTGCACCGCTGGCTTAACATTTATAATACAGTATATCTATATATTTATTCATTTCTATAACTAGACATTCGCCTGCAACAGCTTGTGACCCAGAAATGCCAATCAAATTGACATTCAATTCGCATCTGACCCCATCATAAGCACGGGCTGGCGATAATCGATATTTGACCTAGGCCAATATAAAAATGCCTATCGCCGCGAATTCCAAAGACTCCCACAACCACCAACACCGCCCCCCCCCCCTCGCCCGGTTCCTGCTCGTACTCCAACCATGGATAATCGACGACTAATTTGATGGCTGCCTAAATGTTTGCGGGGCGGAGTCTAGGAATCTAGTTGGGGGTATTAGTTGCCTTAGTCTAATCAATGCAAACACGTTGCAAGAATTACCATTGGCTGCCACACCCACACTCCCCCTCGATAGACAAACCCCCTACCCCCACTGCGGTTGTCAACGCGCTTTGAATTGTGACATTTGGCAATTTATTGAAGACGATTTCCAATCAGAGCAAATCATGCGAACCGAATCTAATATGGCAAGCGGAATTTTTATGGCTGCGTGTTGAGCGCATAAAAAAAATAAAAGGTAAGTGTGATATCGGCCAGATCCATCAGAACTCCCCCCAGGCTAGAGCTCCACATCCCTTTCAGCTCTGACTTAAATATGAGAAAATTGAAGGAAAACCTAACGTAACCAACTCTGACGAACGCTTTGTCCTTTGTGGTGAGCAGCATAGCGTGCACATTGCATGTCCCAAGCCAACTAATACACTGAGAACAATTTTTAGAGCATTTCTAAAGTGCTACAGAAGTGTC